>PVIR01004476.1:0-78828 GCA_004026965.1 Petromus typicus | reverse complement strand
GCACTGGGATGAACCGGGATACTCTACCGCTGAGTGACAGTCCACTTCTCCTCTTCCCTGTTTTGTGGCAGACTAACTACACCAGTCCCCAGGCTGGCTTCAGACTTGCCGCTCCCCTGCCACAGCCTGACAGAGGAGCTAAGATTATGGCACCACGTGTGGCTCCAGCTGCTGTCTTCTTTCATGATGTTTGCAAATGGCTCCATTTTTGTGGAGTGCTTTTCGCCTCTCCATGGGCCGGGGAGTGTCCTCCTAGACTGGCCATCCTACTGAGGTGTCCCTTGGTCACTAGCTACTACCTTTATTTTACCTTTACATGATCAGTCTTTGACACTGCCTGGGACATAATAAGCTCTCAATGCCTTCCATTGAAGTGAATTAGCAGTGTGAAGTCAGTTCAACATGTTTACCCCACTTTTTCATTTTAATAGAGATAATATAATCCATTCCTGAGCCAGACAGCAAATTAAAAATTGTTTTATATAATACATTCAAATTATTCCTTAAAATCTGTACACTCAGTTTCTTCTTAAATCAAATTTAAGTGTTGTTATACCTAAGATTTATCCTTTCTGGTTTATTTAATATTTTTATTTTATTTGAGAGTACTGTATTTGGAACAAGCTGCTGCATTTTAATAATGCAGTAGGAAATAAGCTAATAATTTTCAACTACTTGCAGCTCTAAATCACCAACTGCTAAGTTACAGAATTTTACAACTAAATATTATTTTAAAGATTAGCATATCTGAAGGCATTTATACTAGTTAGCCAGAAAAATCTCTACATGTTACATCATCAAAATTTTTCCAACTAGTTGCCTTTTCTGCTGAATGTTCATTAAAAGGTACAGTTATGGTTTCTGTCTACATGTCCCTGGCCTACTGTGCCCCTAGGTGGGTCCTTGAGGAGGTGGCTGAGACCTGGCTGAGACTGCTTGTCAGTGGGTTAGTCTTCCTGTGGGTGTGTAGCTAACTGTGCTGGGGGTGGGGGGCATGAAATGAGGAGTAGGTTACCCAAAAGGTAAGCTTCTCTTCCTCGATTCACCTCTTGCCCCAGCACCATGCTGTGAGCTTGTGCCCCTCTGCCATGTGCTGCCTGGGAGCCGGCCCACCACGGACTGAAGCCTCTGCCAGCTGTGAACCAAAATAACCTCTCCTCCTCAGAACTGTGTGTCAGGTATTTTGTCTCAGCCACAAGGAAGTGACGAAGACAGGAACCATCACCGTGAAGTCTGAGGCTCAGAAGACGGTAATTCACGTAATCAGAAGGAAGATTCTTCTCTTACTACTCCGGGCTGGAGAAAACGCCATCGTCAAGTTTTGGACTGAGTTACTCCGAAGGCCTGGCCCAGGCTCCCAAATGAAGACACAGATAAACTAACTAAGTTAACGTGTAATTTGTTTCATATTCAAAATCCATTTTGCAGGATACTGTCCCTGAGCACTACTCGGTGTCTGGTTGTTTTGAGAAATCTGTATTTCTGATACTGTGAGGAGTTTAAGGACCTCAGACTCCGTTTCTTCGTAGCGCGAAGCTCGGCTGTCGTGGCCGCGCTGCTTCCCCTGAGTTCCGACTGCCTGCCCGGATCGCCTGTCCACACGCTGGCCCTGCCGGTCCGCGAGCTTTACTCTGCCAGGGCCCTTTAAAACCCAGGAGGAGCCTGGGAGGCGCTGGGTGCCCAGCTCCACCCACCACCCCGCCCCGCAGTGCAGACTCTCAGGTCGCTGACCTTGGTAGCGCCTGGTGCAGCCTGCTCAGCCCGGCCCAGGTTCCAGGCGTCCCGGTGCGGTACCCACGCAGGTGGACAGCGCCGGGGCGCGTGATCTGGGAACGCTCAGGTGAGACCTGCAAAACTGCTTCGCAATACTGATTTAAAAAGACGCTGACAACCAAGACAAGATCTGAAATTATTAAGTCAATTAAATTTTAGTGTATTTCGCTTCATTCATTTTAATTTGATTTAAAAAATAATTTTAGTGAAATATACATAAAATTAAATTTGTCAGTTTGACCATTAAAGTATGTAGTTGGGTGAAATCACACAAATTCCCGCACGTACTCATGGTCCTTGCTGGGTCACACTTTTATCTTCCAAAACAGAAACGCTGTCTGCTTCACTTCGACTCCTCACTCCCCTCTCCCGTCGTTTAATGATTACCACTCTGTGCTCTGTATGAATTTGACTTCTGTGTATACTCCATTTATGGGGAATGGTGTGGAATTCATTCTTTTGCTGTTTATTAGTATATTTTTTGCAGCATGTCATATTTATACTCCTTGTGCAGAGTTGGTATATGACAATAACGTTTTTTTGAGACAGGATCTCTCTTTCTATAGTTCAAGCTGGATTTGAGTACCCTGTGTAGCTCAGTCTGGCCTCACACTCAAAGTGATCCTCCTGCCTCAGCGTTCTAAAGGGTAGAATTCTAGGCATGAGCCACCATACCTGGCTTATAATCCTTTTAATTCGCTTTTCATCCTCTCCCTTCCCTCATCTTTCCTCCCTCTGTCTCACGATCCCGTCCCACTTGACAAAGGCTTATCTCTATTTCTTATTATCTATCTTTTTGTTTTGCCTTTTTATTTATAATTGGTATTTCTCATATAGCAGAAATCATCTAGTAGTCAATCTTGGGTAGCTGACTTATCTCACTACTATACTTTAAAGGTACATCTATTTTCCAACAATGACTCAAGTTTATATTTCTTTATAGCAGAATAGGACTCCATTAAGGGTAAATAATACATTTCTCTATCACTTCATCTGTTGAGGCCTATACAGGGTGCTTCTAATATTTAGCTGTTATTTATAACTGATTTATTTCATTTATCAAAATGTCTTCAATTTTCTTGTATGTAATAGCATATGTCACAATATCTTTAGATTTTACAGCTGAAATAAATATATATAAAATATATTTACAACATTTTACATATAAATTATATAAATAATTATATAAAATTATATGTGAATTTTTATGTGAATATATTTGTAGTTATATTTGTTTATCCATTGTTAAGTTTAACAAACAATCCATACATATACACACTAAGGAATAGTGTTTAATATCGGAATTATGATATCCTTAATGGTCCATCCATGAAGGAATAATTAAAATAATGGAATTTTTCTGAAAAATTAGTCATGACTGGTCATAACATTAGTTATAAAAGGCCCTGAGAAAAGTACTTAGTTCAACATCTGATAAAAGAGCTGAATAAAATTAGCCCAGCAAGTTATTCATCTTTATTTAGTGTCAGTTTGCAATTGTCTGCTGGATACTAAGAAAAACATGATAGACAAAGAAGAATTCAGGAATCTGAGAGATTTAAACCCAAGCAGAGAAAGTAACTAAACTCTGAAATACAAGCCGAGGTTTCAAGCTGTGTGTCCAGCTCATATTTATTTATCCCATAGAAATGGGGATGTTAAATAGTATTAAAAGCAAAAACCAGTATATAAAATCAAGAATGTACACAATGATTGAGACTATGTGAAGTACAATTGGATGCAAAGATACATGCACATATACACACTAACAAAAGTAGTTTTAACATTTTTATATGTAAAATTATCTAAAAAGTAAAAACAGTGACAAATATATAAAAATTATTTTGAGAATTTGGATTGATTAAGACCAAGAAGTTAATTTGTGCAAATGTGCTTTTGGGGTGCAGTCGCAGGCTGCCACTGAGAATCGGCTGCAGTTAGGATTTGTGTGAGCTCGCCAGTCCGTAGACAGGGATCTGAGCTGTGGGGTGCATCAGTGCCGGTCAGAACATGCAGCATGGAGGACAGAATCCACGCCAGGGCTTCTCGACCCAGGCCTCGCTGCTGACTCTCCATGTGCACTCTGAAACAGATTCGCTCACCTCCTGGGCTGGCAGTCTTCAAGATGTTTTAAATACAGGGGACAAGTGCTGCTTTTCTCAATCACATGACACAGGAAGTGATTCAGAGTTGTCTCTTTAACCTCAGAAACTTCACTGAAAGATACTATGTAAATATAATATTTCATATTATTGTAAAATTTATTATACTATTTATTATAATGTATCATGCAGAAAGCAATGTACTTCAGAAGCTATACTGTGTACTTTCTATTTGTACCAGTGCAGAAGGCACAGCAGTAGTAAATCATCAAAAGCTGATAAAATGTGACTGATTAAAACACTGCACTGGTAGTTTTCTAGGTTTCTGTACAAGGTCATTGGCCCCTTCTTGATGCCTATGTAACTGTCTTACTGTTCTATCACTTATTTCATCATGTTAGTAAATAAGCCAGTGGAGCACTGAAACACTGTCATCCCCCAGGAAAATACCATTCCGAGTCACGGCTGTGTGTGTTAATCGTCATGGGTTGGGGTGGGAAGACAGTTTCCAAAGGCTGAGGTACTCTGATTGCTATTTGGTATTTTGTGGAGATCTTGAGCTCTGTTTCTTTTTTAATTGCAAAGTATGCTGTTTCCCAAAAGACTGATGCAGAGCATTTGAATGGTAATCCAAATATTTGCCTCGCTCTCAGTGAAACGATGTAGTCTTGGCTTAGAGAAAGTGCCTGTATTTGCTATACACTCAGAAAGCATCCAGCATATTTTCTATACAGTCAACACAGTCTTTGAGCCCATCTGCAATTTGCAGCAAGTTTATGTGTAGTAGCTTAAATTGATGGGATAATGAGCTACTGACAGACATGTTTTTCTAAATTGATATTCGAGTATGGTGCAGCCAAAGTGCTTGGCATGAAATAGCAAAGAAAATGAGGGCTGTGCATCTATGGAACATAACTCCACATGGCAATGAAAGCTAACACACTTAGTACTTACAATTTCATTAGCACTGCTAAATTCTAAGTTATAATCTTGGATAAAAGATGAATTATTAACCTTTAGAAAGATTATAGAAAGATTACAAGGCTAGAGATTTAGCTCAGTGGTTCCAGCTCCTGTCTTGCAAGCACAAGGGCCCATATTTGATCCCTGGTAACAATGTACAACAATGCTGGGTGTGGAGACTCACATACACCATCAACTAGAACCACATACCACAGTGCAGGGCATGGTGGCTCATGTCTGTAATTCCAGTACTGTGGAGGCAGAGGCATGAGAATTGCTGTGTGTTCCAGGCTGAGCTCAGGGCCAGCCTGAGCTACAAAGTGAGACCTTGTCTCAAAAAAAAAAAAAAAAAAAACCAAGAGAAAGATTATAATAGTTTTTTCTCTTTAATATATATGTGATTAAGTATCTTAACTAGTGGCAAGTGTCCTTGGGAGAGCAAGTGTCATTTTAAATGACGTTATTTGGTGTACTTTACATTGTCAATTCATTGAGCCTTCATAGTTACAAAGACAAACAAAAGAACAAAACAATCCATTATAAAAAAAACTGTAGGGAAATGATGTTTGGGACATTTTTGCTTCAATTTATTTTTCAGAATTTGGGCCATCTATACATTGGTGTCTTTAAATTTACTGAGATTTTTTTCTATTGCATACACATATAAAAACACTCACACACATTCTATGGGATAACTCCACTAACTACATAATTGACTCAGTCCTGTTCTTATCAGATTCTAGTAAGCAGCGAGCCACTCGGGAATGGTATGTATCACTATCCTGAGGTGATGCATTGTGTCCTGAGGCCTGCATTGTGTCCTCTCTGCCAAGAGGCCATGAAATTGAGCCCAGAGATGAGATTTCATAACTTTAACCCAAAAGGGATTTGGGTACTGTGGAGCCCTGGGTGCCAACTCCAAAGCTCCAAAGCTTCACCAGTCGTCTACTTTTTATGGCTCCAATTTTCTGTACTTAATTCATCAATGTTATTTTTGTCACCCAAACCCATACACATGCACATGTGTGGGGGTACACACACACAAAGCCACACACAGGCACGTGCACACACACACACACACACACACACACACACACACTGCTCATCTCTGCAATCCCCATTTGGCCTATGAGCAAGACTGTGTCTATTATGTACATATCTATGCTATAATAAAGTATTTTTCTATATAGAAAGTATTTCAATTGTCTTTAAATGTTCTACTTTGAAAGAAAAAAGTTACTCCAAATAGTATCCAAACTTCTTATTTGACCTCAACTATTATAATGACTTCGTGTTAAATTGAATACAAATGAACGGAAGCGCTGTATCAGACTCATCAGTTCTGCAGTCTGTTTCTCCCCCCCGGATCTGACTCATACACGGCGTGGTTCCTTCACATTGGCATGTTGTTCCCGCAAAACCACATGCTACCTGCAGGTGTAGATGGCTCTTCCCATGATACTCAGAATTTCTATGTGAAGTATTCAGGGCAGAAGTCATGTGAATTTGTCCAATTTCAGGTTTCATTAAAACTCAAGTGTTACCCTAGGCTTTGTATAAGTTGCATCTATTTGTGAAGTGGCCTTACACTGCAAGCATTTGCTCTGCATTTGAGTTCTTACAAAAAAGCACAAGTGACATTTTGTTAGCTTTTGATTATATCTATCAAATATATCCCAGATAAAAAGCTCAAAATTTTTACAACTAAGTGAATGGAATCTTTCAATCTGTATGTATCTGCAATTTAAAAAAAAATGAACCAGTGGGAGGGTCATGTTTTTTAACAGTGAATCACCATATACAGAGGTTTGAGACATAA
This sequence comes from Petromus typicus, assembly GCA_004026965.1. Lineage (NCBI taxonomy): Eukaryota > Metazoa > Chordata > Mammalia > Rodentia > Petromuridae > Petromus > Petromus typicus. Next base: position 72,171 of record PVIR01004476.1, on the reverse strand, counting down.
TTTCTAGCTTTAAGGCAGGGCAGCCTGGAAGAGAACTGCTCATGGTGTGGCGGGCAGGAAGCAGAGAGATCAAGGGAGGAAGAAGGAAAGTAGCTATTGCAGGTCATGGTCCAGTGACCGTCTTCTCTTCTAGACTCACTTCCCAGAACTGCATGAGTGATAAATGCCCCATGATCCAAACACCTCACAGGAGCCACACCTATGAGTGTGTGAGGCTTTGGGCAGATATCTACATATAAATTATAACTCTTCCTATCAATAAACACTTTGTGTTCAAAGATCACTTTACTGTTTTGAGCAGCATCACTGTGACTATTTTGGCATGTATTTCCTGGTGAGCCATGTAGAGACGCAGCAGTGTTGCAGCCAGCAGGGTGGCACCGTGGCACACATAACCAGTGAGATCATGAAATGTGCATAGTCTGAGTCACAATATGTTTTACAGTGCATAATATTACCAGATTTCAGGGTTTTAATAAAGAATACATTTGGAAGAATTTTTTAAATATTAGCTATCTGTTGAAATGCTATTAATTTAGATATAATAGATTATATAAATGAAATTTTGTTGCCAGGAACTTTAGAGTGATATATTTGCATTGTTTTTGTGTATCAGCTAGTTACAGTTTGCTCTTCAAAGTGGATCTCTGAGTGAGGACAATTACCTCTGTGAAAAAAGAGAGGGTCTCTAGCTCTTCCTCAAAATGTCTCACTGACTGGGGACAATGTTGAGATTATAACAAAAAGTAAGGAAACAAATTTTATGTATATGGGGGGTGGTAGGGTGGGTAGGGCTATGGGAAAAAATGAGAATTAAGTTGTGTCTTATACTGGTACAAATCCCCATTATGGAGTGCAATCATGATGTGTATATTTAATGTACCAATAAAGATTAAAAAAAATGTCTCACTGACTTACAGGTAATCAGAATCTTTAAAGAAAAAGGGGAAAAGGGAAACAAAAGAGAGAAAGGTAAGGGGGAAAAAACCTCACCAAATACAGAGCTGAGAAGTCTGATAAAAAGAGATAAATGTTATCTGTTATGGTAAAATGATGGCTGGAAATCTCTTATGAAAATATTCAATAGAGCAGTGATACAGAGTAAGACAGGCTCTTGCCCAGCATCTATATTTTTTCCACAAGATGTTCAGTCCCAGAAATGTAGCCATTTGGGCAGCACAGGCCTCTGCCCAATGTTTTAAAATGTTTTGTAACTATTTGAACTGTGTGATCTTTTAAAAATGTTCCAATCACATCCAGCCCTTTAGGGACTATGCTCACCTACCATGTAGACTCCTCTGTAAAGAGGCTCCCACTGCTACCCAGGTACAATATCTCTGAGGCTGCAAGGATAATACAAGGCTGTTTTCCATCTGAGCAACATCTTTAAAGTAGGACAAATAGGAAAGTTTTTCACTTCTAAGCCTGCCATGCTTGAGTCTTGCTGATTCTCAGATACTTTTATACATTTTTGTTCTTATCTCTGTAAAAAAAATTATTACATTTTAATTGATGCTAATTTCTTCAGCAGTTCTACTTAATTAGCCCTTTTTACACATGGTTCCTTCTGTATAAAAATTTTAGTTTTTATATTTTTCTGCACTGACTTTTATTTTTTCAGTTTACTGCAAGTTTTATTTTTATGACACATATTTATTTTATTTTTATAATGTATTTATTAAGACACTATACATTTCTTAACACAAAGATTTTTGATGTTCTCTTAATATGTGTTATTGGCCTTTAATATAGAAAAAATCCATACCAATTATGCAGTTTTATACTGAAGAGCACTTAGAAAGCTTGAAGATATTGCTTCAATAATATCACAGAGTTTATGTCCAGGTGCATTTAAAAATGATGTAATGATGCGTAATGTGATATATTTTCTGGGATAAGAAAGAAGTTGTGTATTTGAAAAGATATAAAGAGAAAGTTTAACTAACTGGTTTCATAATGTACAGCCCTAAAGAAGTTACTTTAAAAATTAGAAAGACTGAAATGCTTCTATCATTTTTCGATGTGCATCTACAGCATTTTAATTATCTTATATTTTGCAGTGATTAATAACTACAGGCCTTGGGTCCAGGATTTAGCTCATTAATGCAACTGTCTGTCTGGCAAGCACAAAGACATGAATTCAATCCTTGGTACCGCAAAATAAATAAATGAATAAATAAATAAATGCAGGCCCTACCTAAACACACACACACACACACACACACACACACACACACACACACACACACATATATACATATATATATATGTATATATACTTGAAATAGTGACAAACCAATTTAGAAATGCAAATAGACAATATATTTTTCAGATCTTACAAAAGCAGTAACTAAACTTTCACTTAAATCTAAACCATGGGCCAGAGATTTAACTCAGTGGTTCCAGTGAGAGCCTGACAAGAGCAAGATCTTGAGTTCAGTCCCTGGTACCACACACAGCAATGCTGGGTATGGTGATTCACACCTATAATCCCAGCAGTTTTGGAGGCAGAGGCAGGAGGATTGCAGTGAGTTTGTGGCTAGCCTGGGCTACATAGTGAATTTAGGGCTAGCCTGACCTACAAAGTGTGACTGTGTCTCAAAAAACTAAAACTAAAATCTAAAAGATAAATAAATCTAAATGAAAGTTCTATTTTTATTCTATTTCACATGTTTAAGTTATTATAGATAACTTAGTAGGCATATTGCAGCCTAATTATGAGTGACCATCTCACAAAATACAGTCACAACTGTATTAGCTGCTTTTCAACTTTTTCCAGATGTCAAAAAAGGAGGGAAATGAGAAAGAAACAATCAATAGAATTATTTACCAGTAATTCATACGTGGCTTTGTTATCAAAATGTAATACAGCAGTATTGGTGTTGGTCAAGTGGATTTGACTCAGTATCTACATTATCTTTTAACCATTAACAGTAGCAACTATAAGTCCTAGATATTTTTGGTGTGGGCTACTTTTCAGAAAACTTTTGATTGTATTATTGATTTTGACAGAAAATAAACAAAGGTACATATTCTACTCTTGTCCTAATTTCAGCCCTGAGTCGATTCATGAAGCATCTCAATTTGCGAGCAACATATCTCTGAATTCTGAACAATTTTTGATTGGCATGAACAGTTATAGCCACTGTTTTTGTGTTGAGATCCTCCAGTTGTAGTATAGAATTTTAGAAATAGGATAAAGGTGTCATAGAATTTATACAAGCAGTTAGTTTCATTAAGTCTTTGGAAGAGTAATCTAAACCACAAATTAAGGAAGTTGCCAATCATGCTAAAGCCAATGTTGTGAAACTTCAAACATGCTCATCTAATAAAGAATATATACTTGTCCTCTAACTTAAGAGTTGCTGCCAAATTTCAAGTCTGAGAGCAGACATATCTATCAAGTGAGAAAAAAATGTCCAAGTCTTCAGTTTAAGGGTCAGTAGGACTCCTGAATCATCAATGAACTGCTTTGCTGGGATGAACTGTGTGTCTACACACGTAGCTCTAGACACATCGGGCTTGTAAAATCACATTGTATTTGAGGAAAAAGAAACGCTGGCTGTTCAAGAAATGAGAATTACTCTACTTCACTTAGCATATTCAAATTTTACATGTATGACAATATTTTTGTTTAATAAATTATGTAACAATTGATATTCCAAGACATTCTCTATCACAAGAGATTGCCTGGAAAGGTATTGTGTCACAAGGCGATTGACACAGAGAAGCTCTGCTCTGTGCGGATGGTCCAAAAGCACGGTACTGGGTGAAGTGTGCCCAAGGCAGTGTGTTTCAAAGCAACTGAGTACTGACATACTACTTACTGTTTTGACAACTCTTCTTTGACACGTTAGCAAGTGAGTGACAAGTGTAGAAGAAAAGCAAAGTCAAATGATCTACATTAAGTGTGTGGTGGCCATAAATGTTGTAGAGTGAATACGATTAGAAACTTGATCAAATTCCATTATTCAAGAAAATGTCAAGTTGTGACATATTCTTCAAGGGAGAAACTTAAAATTCTCCCAGTCAGATTATTTACTTCTAGGAAATCTCTCTGTCTCTGTCTCTGTCTCTGTCTCACTATCTCTGTCTGTCTGTCTCTCTCTGTCCCTCGCTGTCTGTCTGTCTCTCTCTCCCTCTCTCTCCTGCCCCCTCTTCACTATGTCCTTTTGCTTATTTGTTCATCATGTTGTTCATAAACTCACATACAATCTTACTCTTCCTTTTTCTCCGAACAGAAATACATTCCTCTCTGGCTGATTCTTCTACCAGTTCAACCCTCGTGCCCTTAGGCATGTCACTCACTCCAGGCCTCCTCCGAAGCCTGCAGCAGGCTGCCTCTTTGCCTTTCCTCCTCATCTGCTCTGACTGAAGGCCTGTTTCCTAAAGTGGTTTGCATCCCCTACACTTGGTTTATTCCCTCCCAAGTTTAGCATTATTTCTCCTTTGCTATACTGCAAAATGTAATAAAAGACCTTAAACTTTTTTAATTTTTCTGAAGCTTTCTTCACTACTGGAAATTTATGTTGTATAATATCGGTATAAAGTGATAGAGCAGAAAACTAAAATACCTTCAGGTCTAAATCCTTTAAAAGTATGATTTTTCCAGAGTAAACACATCAGAGTGATTCTTGTCAATCATGATAAGACATCTCAGAAGCACTTAATATCTACAAATTAAATGAAGTTAGTATTAAATAACTATTATATATATATATATATATATATATATATATATATATATATATATCTTTTTTAAGGTTTTTTGAGACAGAGTCTCACTTTGTGATTCAGGCTGGCCCTGAGCTCAGCCTCCAACTCACATCACAGCAATCCTCTTGCCTCTGCCTCCCGAATGTTGGAATTACAGGCGTGAGCCACCATGCCCAGCACTGTGGTATGTGGTACTGATTGCTGCTGGGGTGAGTCTCCATGCCCAGTATGGTATGTGGTTACCGGGGATCGAACCCGGGTCCTTGTGCTTGCAAGACAGGCGCCGGAACCACTGAGGTATATCCCGGCCCACCTATATATATTTTGAATTACTATATATTTTATTAGTAAACACTGTTTTAAATACTTTTATTAAAATGGAAAATCAAAGCTGTTTAAGATTGAGAATCTCATTTTTTTTTTTTTTTTTTTGAGACAGGGTCTCAGTTTTTTGTACTTTGGGCTGGCTCTGAGCTCAGCTTCAAACTCGCAGCAATCCTCCTGCCTTTGCCTTCCAAATGCTAGGATAACAGGCATGAACCACCACACCCACACTCAACTGTTTTTTAAAAATTGAGTTTGTACATTTTAGGAATACATTGTGATCACATTCTTCATTGAGAATTTGTACCTGGATATGATATACCTTAATTCTTATTTTTTGCATTCCTCTGACTTTCCTTCAACTCTTACCTCTTATACACATAGATTTTGTTTCTGTTTTTTCATTTTATCATCAAATGTTTTCTTTCCCTTCTCTTTGAAAGTAACAAATGTAAAAGGATAAATTGGAGCAGCAAACAAAGTTTCATCAGGTACAGAAGAAATAATTGCCAGAGGTGGAGACTCTGGCACTCAACAAGACTGATGAGGACCAGGGATTTAGCTCAGTGATTTGGGTGCCTGCCCTGCAAGCAACATCCCAAGTATACCCCTGGTATCACATACCACAGTGTCTGGCATGGTGGCTCACATGTGTAATCCCAGCTCTTGGGAGGTAGAGGCAGGAGGATTGCTGTGAGTTTGAGGCTCATCGGGGCTACATAGTGAGTTCAGGACCAGCCTGAACTACAAAGGGAGACTTTGTCTCAAAAAAAAAAAAAAAAGGCTGATTAGCTTAGGAGATACTCCACAGACAAAAATCTGAACCAGCAGAGATGGAAAGCAGCGTGGAGCAGAAGAGTTAGGAGAGATACTGGCTCCAAACTGAATAATTAATATTTGAGAGAACACAGGAGAGCTCCATAGAACTGAAGGCCTCCCTGCACACCTAACAGAAACAACAACAAAAACCCTACGGAAGACTCATGAAGAGAGAGAGAGGGTCAGCCTCTGAGGCGGGAGGAAATACTACTCCCAAATGACCCCTGGAGCTCGGCTCCTCACACAACTGCACGCTGATTCGTGTAGATTTACCTTTGGTGTTAGTATCACCACCACGATCCTTGCAGGTAACCCAGGAAAAGACAGAATATTGAGTCATTTTTCCAAGCGACTAGTTACTATTTTCCCCCCAGCCTGTTGACTTTCACTTTGGAAGAATTTCTAGCATTCGGACTTCCCAGGACATAAAAGCATTCCCCTCAGAGCTCCTGAGAGAAAGTAACTCCATTCTTCTTTTTTTTTTTTTTTTTTTGCTGAAACAACGCATAGTCTCTATGGTTTTAATTATGAAATTTTTGTTTTGTGAGTGTCTAAATAAGGGCACTAAAAATTAATATTAACTTTCATATTACCAGAACTGTTGGGATTTACTGAAGACATTACAGAATCTGCTTCTATCTTGGAGGGCTTGTAACCAAACAGCATTACAACAGCAACCTTAAAGTCTTCTCTGCTTAGATAGCTTTTATTATCTTCATCACATGCTTTAAATACTTCCACCCATTTCCTGTGTTCTGAGGGGCTGGCATTCCACGTCCTTCCTCCCAAAAACGGGAAGGAAAGAAAGACATCCGCTACGTCTGTCTTGGGACCCGGGACATCTGGCACCAGATGCATCAGAGACATCAGGAAAATATTTCGAGCCTTAGTGCCACAAACCAGTGGTGAAACTCACAGGGAATTCATTAGTTTATGCTAAGGTGATGATGTGACAGATCAAAAGAGAGAGAAAAACTAACTGATCAAGCTTGAGTTCAATTTTCTTTAGGAATTCCTATGTAATGCAGAATTTTACAGTAGGGAAATATTAAAAGTTGCTGTTGTTGGCAAGAATGTAAGAAATAAACATGGAATCAAATTCATGGGACATCAAACTTAATGAAACCTCTAACTGTTTATAAAATTTGAAGTCTAACTTGCAGTGGATGAAATTACATATTCTCAGTCAGTTATAAGACTGCTCTCAGCTCTCTGATCTGGAAAAGGGGTTAATGCTGAATAGTCATTGCCGGATTTTTTTCTTTCAAACCCAGGAATATAGCCGAGTTTTACACAAGCCAGGGTTGGTTTTAAAAACAAGATTTTACTTTAAAACATCATGTGTCTGTTTCCTAATTTCCTCTGGCAGGCCCAAGAGGTATCATAAATTTAATGGACTGAAACTTGAGATTCTTCATGCAGAAAAGCAGGCCAGGCTATGTCAGTTCACCAAAAGAATCATATTATTCTTGGAGATAAAAATATTTGCTCTGTACCTACAATCATATTAAAGCTCCCTTCATTTCCCAGTGTTCCCGGTGGGATATATGGTGGCGCTCTTCAGTCTTGGCAGGTCCCTGCTGAGGGACTCCGCCTGGATCTCTCCTGTGAGAGCTGGTCTCCAGCACAATGTGGTCCAGTTTCTCCGACAGACGTCTGGGGAAGAGTCCGTGACATGATTTTCTCTTCTATGACCAATGTATCTGAAGGCCTTCTTTTGAAAGCTTGATATAAATAAATTATTACATGATTTGCAGATAACATCTGGTTAAAACCTAGATGAAGAATGATAAGAAACCATTGTCATGCCATTTAGATACAACAGAAAATGTATTCAAGAATTCTACACTGCTAATAACTCTGACAGAAAGACGAGGATGATGTCATGAAGCTGTAAAGTAGAGCCTGATTTCAGGGATCAGAGATGTAAAAAAGGATACATTAAACCTGCAAAGAAAAACTGTCAGGAGCAATTCTACACAATTTTGGGAAAATCATTTCACAATTAAATTAGAATCAGGCCTAATCTTGCCCACAGGCCAGCTCTGGCATATTGAGACATTATACCATTTTTGCCTCCAGTCACTGCTAGAACCTCAATGGTCCTGTGGTGTTGTGACACTCAGGGCAAGATTACATCAGCTGATGACATCTTGGTTCTTTGAGAACAGAGTAAAAAGGTCTCACCTTGGGGGGACAGATTCTTTTAGATTAACTCATCCCTCCTAGATTGTAAGAACATTTTTGCTATCTCAGAATCCTCATCAACATAAGATCCTCATCAGCATAAGAAGCCCATAGTTCTAGGATTATCTCCACCCTGAGTCATCTCTTCCTCCATATGAACCCAGTGAAGAGCAGCAAGCTCAGGTTACCTTTGTTCTGCTGCCCAGCAAAAAATGCTGACCAACAGTTGACCGGTCATGTTATTTGCAAGAAAATAGTCCCATCTTCTTACTTCATCTTTTAGAGAGCATCCTTGCTATAGCAGGAAAATATATTCAGTACAGCAGCTAGAGCAGTGAAATATGCAAAGTGGTTCAGAAGATTTCCATAATTATCAACAAATTTGAAGCAGTAAGTGAAGAATTCTGACAATTCAATCTCTGGCATCGGGGTTATATAAATATGCTTGATATCTTACTATATCTTTCTATCTGTAGAAAGAAAAAGCTTTCATGTTTCTAGAGTTTCTAGTTATAAAATAAAAGAAAATGTTTAATATGAAAATCAAAAATTATTTTTATGGCTAAGAATTATTTCATTTGATTTCACAACAACCATTATGTTATTCTGTTTGGCTGAATCTGCATGTATCGATTAGCTAGATGCATATGATAATGTGGGTGACAACTTATCCTACACAGCCTTAGATCTGCATGAGTCAAAGTAATGCAGGCTTTGAGATGGAAGTGAGTTTCCAGAGAAGAGTGCCAGTGGCCTCCACACGCATTGTTATGTCCAGAGAGTGGCCACAGTTGAAGTCCCCCAGCGATCAAGTACTTTAAGTGTCCACAGCATCTCTAGGAATGCGGCAAGCACCCTACTTTGACTGCTAAGGTGCTTTTATATTTGCTTGGGTCGGTAGGAAACACTAGCCAAAAGATGTAAGATGGATGTTGGACGGAAAATTAAATCACACTTGTCTTAAGTGAAAATCTGTAAAACTATAGTAGAATAATAACCGAGGTCGCCATACAGCATAGTTATCTAGGATGATTCTGTTTTAAGCCTCGTATTTTGTCAAGTTTAACATTTGTCCCCAAAAATTTCTGAATGAAATTTCATTACATTATATGATTGTTTGAATAACAACTGGAAGTGTTTTAGTGTTTTTTGTATGCTTCTAAGGATAAATATATGTATATGTACTTTATTTTTTAATAACATTATTCAGAATAAATTATTATGCACATTTACAAATAAAGTATCAGGCACAGAGTTTAAACAACTTCTCAAACCTTACCCAGCTTATAAGCAATGTCACATCATCTCTGATTCCCATTTTTTTAATGGAAAATTTGGCTCCCTTACAACAAATTTACACTTACTGTGTCTTACAGAGTTATGCATCTATTTGGCTCCCTTACAACAAATTTACACTTGCTGGGTCTTATAGAGTTATGCATGTAGTGTGTATGATGATGCATTTCGAGATCCAGACTATAACGTTAGCAATTTTCTATTTTATAAGGTGACTGTCAAATTGAATTTGATTACTGACTAGAAGACCGTGGAGAGTTGGAAAGAGCAGAGAGTTTCTTTAGTAAATTTTGAAATATGAGAAGGCCTATCCCTTGGGTTTTTAAAGATAAATTAAGAAGAAATGATGAAAACACACTTTACGAAGGGGAGAGCTATTGTGAACTTTCCTGCAATCAGGTCTTGCTACAGGCTCAAATTCAACCATTTTCAAGTTGGTGAGGTCTACGGCAGGTAAGCAGGAGGTGTCTGGAGATGGCAATCGAGATGGATGTTTGTAACCTTGTTGGGGGGACACTGAGCCATACCAAATGGAAGCCTCCTCCAACTACCCTCGACCCTGACAGGTCAAAGCAGAAATCTGAAATACTTGTTGCCTTTTCTCTTGGCAATTAACAAATTTGCTTAAATCACAAAAATCTTTTCTAATAGAAACTGCTGAAAATTAATAAACAACTTTGATAAGCAGTACATTCTAAAGTCTGGTTGAAATTTATTTTCTTTTACCTAAAAATAGTTAATCAGCATCATATGTCCTGAGGTATGCTATCATAAGTCTTTATGACAAATTACTTAAACTGTCTTCTGATTTACTAAAAAGTATACTGAAAGCATTTTTACTGGTTCCTATTTATGTAAAACTTGCTAGACTTTGAAGACAGATGCGGATTAACTGTGTAAAGAGTATTGAAATAATTTGAAAATTCCTTTCTCTGACCTATTAAATAGATCATTCATTGAATATACAGACAAAATTACTTATAACATCAGAAGTATTTTTGTTTTGTTTTTTTATTTTTTGAATAACTTTCAGAAGGCTTAACTTTGACATGAAGGTGAGATACAAGAGATGATGAAAATATATGGTGAATGTTTGAAGTTTTAAAAATGTATTGCAGCTGGGCGTGATGATGCATGTCTGTAATCTCAGCACTTGGGAGACCGAGGCAGGAGGATTGCTTCTCATTTGAGGCCAGGCTGGGTGACACAATGGGTTCAAAGACAACTTGAACCAAGTAAGGAGACCTTGTCTCTAAACAACAACAACCAAATTATTATAGTAAAAGACTTATTGCCATTAATCTCCTTCAAAACATATCCCTTCGGTTAGAACACTCTTGTACCATCATTCTTGACACTCTCTGAAAAAGTAGATGGCATAAAAAGCAAGCAGCAAAAATACCAAGTATATTCAAGACCCTTGGTGCTGTGGGATGATTCATTTGGGAGCTACATACATCATTACTTTAATATAGTGCAGAACAACTCCTAGGAAACCCTTAGGTAGTAATAACCATGATGAAAAATTCCAAGGACCAAAAACTAGGTCTTGCCACCTGGAGATAAACTGAGGCAAAAGAGTCATTTCAAGTTCTGGTGATTTGCTAGAACCCAAAGTTCTACTAATTGTCACAAAATAGTGGTCTTCAGTGCAGGTCATTTGAACTAAATAAAAGTGTTTGTGAAGCTCAACACAGTGACTCATCTGTATTACTACATCTCTTAATTTATAGATGACTGTAGTTTTTAAAAAGTGACAAGATCTACTTACTCCTTAAAGTTTTTCTAGCTACTGTGTGTCACCATTTTTAGCTTTGTTTTGTTAATGTGGAAAAATTGCAAATATGTATAATTCAAGAAGAATCCAAAAATAGATATTTTACTTGTTTCATAATCACTTTATACATAAATATTTTAAATATTTTTAAGTGCACTTAATTTTTTATATTTACATTTTGGTGAGAAGATTCTTTGTAATAGAGTCAGTAAGTCAAGATTTTCCAATATCCTCACATTACAGTTTTGGAAAATCAAAGACACATTGTGCACCTTCTCAGGAAATTCTTAGTCTGCTTGTCTTCAGTGATCATGTTTCGAATATTCTGAGCCTCACAAATGCCACAGAACCACTTGTACACGTTTCATAACAGGCTCTGCAGGGCAGAGCTTTTATAAATGCCAAGTGGTCTGGCAATTTAAAACCCAGAGAACTTATGGAAAAGGTATATAAGAAGAAGATTGAATATTTTTCAATAAAAAAGTATGAATGTTCTTTCCTCCCCAGTGCAGCTTTAGTGAACCTTGATAATCTTTTATAAATTAAACATTAAAATGTTAAGCGTGTAATCTGTTTACCTATAAGGGCTGGTACTTCAACAACTAGAGTAGATCAGCTGAGTTGGGTGGGTGCTTGAATGTGATGCAAAGCATTAAACAGGCTTTTCTACCAGTACCAGTGAGGAAATGACACTGGACAATGTTGGGGGCAAATGCTGCAGCATGTTGAAAGAGAAGAGACCTGAGGTTCGCTTCTGGCTCTGCCTCTCAAGTATACCTGTGGAGGAGTGAGAACACCATAATAAACCTTAGATGATTTGGTTATAATTTGAAATGATAAAAATTCTGTTCAAGTCAGAGTTTGATCATAAGAAGCAAAGAAGGAATAGAAGCCTTACTGTATAAACATACAAAGCAATATGCAAATTTAATATGCTGTTATAATTTATAAAATATGATTCTTTATTGGAAAATATGTAATGTGTAAAGTCATTGTATCTATTAAGCTTTCCATTTATATGTTTGCTGTCAGAGATAAAATTAAGATAGTATTAACTACAGGCCCGGCATAGTGATGCATGGCTAAGTGCGAGCTTCGTGAGAGGCTGAGGCAGGAGGACTGCTTGAGCCTCTTATGCACTGAGTTCAGACTAGACTCAGCAAGTTGGAAAGATTTCACCTACAAAAGAAAAGTAAAGAAATGCACATGTATGTCCTCTTTATTTCACTAAAGAATGAGAGTGGCAAATTTCACTAAAGAATGGAAAGTCCGAGTGTGTTCACAAAGGACATCCATTTATCTAGAAATGTCTGCAGTTATCCTTCTTTTGTCTGAGTAGTTTTACATCATCTAAGGAAGCTGTATCTTCTTTATTCATTCATTCACTGATGGAAATTTGGGCTGCTTCTAAACATCTGTAGCAATTGCAAATTGTGCCGCTATAAACATGGGTGTGCATATATCATTAAAAGTCAGGAAAAATGGGAGGAAGAAGAGAGACAAAGAGTAAGGCATAGGATTAACAGAAAACACGTTATTAAAAATGATGCAAGGATTTCTGATTTGGTTGCTGTTCCAGCAGGTGAGGAGACTGATTACATATTGCCATTGTGTCTTAAAAATGAAATGCTCAACAAACTGGAAACCAACCAGATCGGCTTCAGTCCTTAGTAGATTACAAAGAAAACTACAGTCCCTAAAGCTGGAGAGTCAGACGGCACAGGAGGACTCAAACTGCACCTTAGTAGGAGGATAAAGAGGAAGGAGAATTGTAACAAGAAAATCTAAAATGCAGCTAACAAACTGCAAAGGGCTCAGGGTGAACCAGTGTGAGAAGTCCAGGGCCCAGTGGTGGGTGGGTGGGTGACACATTCATGAGAGTTACTTCATCTACAGCTTCTCACAGCGAAAACAGGGCAAAAATCTGCCCTGCTTCAGGAAAGAAGAGGTAAACAGGAACAATTTTAAAATAACACAGGGTATGATGTCGTTTTTTGTTCTTAAGAAAAAAGATTAAAATGATTAATTTTAATCAAATTCTAATTAATACTTGGAAGTACAATACTCTACTTGAACTCCCCACTTAGATGAAAGCAAATATCTAGTTTAATCTTCCTGTAGCAGAGAGAAGTACCCAGCTCCAGCCGCTGTCCCGAGTGTAGCCGAGGAGGAGCCTGATGATGCTGAAGAGGGTTTGGGTACAAGACACGAGGTCAGAGGGACCGAAACCTGACCAGGCTGAGAAGGCGTCTCCGCCCCATGCTCACCCCAGTTCATAAAGGCTCCTGGGCTTCGCAGTCCATTTCACCCTTACGCCATGCCCATATATCAGGGAAATGATGTGAGATATAAAAAGACAAAAGCAGATAGACTGAAAGGATAGAGCCAGCATCAGAGCCAGGATCTGATGTGGCAGGATATTAGAATTACCAGACAGAGAATGAAAACAGCTGTGTTTAGTTATCCGATGGATAAAGATACAGGAGAAAAGAGGATGAAGACAGTCTTGATGGGTGCCACTGAGGAGAGAATCTCTGAACTTGAGAATATCACAACAGAAAGTTTAAGTGGAAATCAAAGAGGAAGGCTGAAAAACAAGAACAAAATACCCAAGAAATGTGGAAAATCTGCAAAAGGCGATTGTATGTGTAATAGGAATAACAGAAGGCGGAAATGGCAGAAGAGGTCTGTTTTTTTAAATAATGGCTGAGTAATCTCCTGAAATTTATGTCAGACATCAAACCACCAGGAATTTCAGAGACTCCCAAGCAAAATTTACAAGAGGAAAAGTTATACGGAGGCATATCTCATTAAACCTGCATGTGTTTCTTTTCTTTCTTTCCCAGTCCTCACTCCCAGTCTCTGAGTCCCTCTGAAGATGCTCTTCTATTCCACATATCTGTTACACATTCAATCCCCAGCCACACTTTCAGTTTCTGACACCAGAGAAACAGTCTAGTATTTACACATGTGTCCTATTTCTTATACAGGTGCAAATTCCCAATTATGAGTGTGATCATAATGTATCCTAAAATGTACCAGTAAACTTGATGACTAAAAAATGATTAAAATGTATAAAAAAAGGAAAAATGCTGATAGACACTGTGGGGAGAGGGAAAAGGATGATGTGACTTTACCCCAAAAGGGGAACTTGCTTCCTACTCCTCTGAAACCACTAAATACAAAGGGAGTAAAGTGAACTATCTAACATCTGGAGAGAAACAAAACACTAACTTGGAGTTTTGTACCTTACAAAAGTTAAGAAATGAAGATTTTCCCAGGCAATAACAGATTGGGAATTTGGTGCTAGTAGAACTGCCCAGAAACAAATGTTAAAAGAAATTCTTTATAGAGACAAGATTGCTTGTTAAAAACTCAGTATATAAAGGACAGTAGAAAAGAAGGGAAGATCAAATTTTTTTAAAAAAAAAGCATTTTCATTCTTAATTGATCTAACAAGTTTGTTAAACATAACAATATTGATAATTTACTCAGTTATGTATGATCATCATGAGTATGTGGTCATAGTCAAGTAAGTTGAAAGACAGCAGTGATATGGGTCCAGAAGGGACACTTAACATAAAGGTGCTACTGTAAAACAATCCCATTACCCAATAAATAGTCACATTATTGGAAAGTGAAATTTGATTAGTGTAAATCTATACTGTAAAATAATAAGTAAGCAAAAATCAAGTTATACATTTATCACTGATACGCTCAGAAGGAAATGAAATGGAATTTTATAAAATGCTCATTTAAGATCAGAAAAAGCAAAAGATTAAAAATAGTAGTAACAATGGCAACTAAGGGATATATGGTAGATGCTAAACTATATAATTGCTTCAAAAGCCAATAGTTAAAACATATTAATTTAGAAGACAGAGTTTGTCAAGTTGATCAAATAAAATGATTCACTTTTTATACTGTTCGTAAGAAATTTATTTTAAATACAAAAATATAAACAATGAAAGTAAATGGAGGAAAGGTATATCATGATAACACTAATCTAAAGAAAAAGATACGGTTATATTAATTTTAGACTGAGCAGATACCTGAACAAAAGGATAACAAGGACATATAAGGTATTTCGTAGTGAAATGGGTCAATTCACTAAAAACAGGGTAACACTCTTTACTGTGTTTGTAACCAAAAAGAGAATACCAAAATACATGTGGCCAAAACTGAGAGGACTACAAGGAGAAAGATTAGAATTCTCTAGAACAGTGGAGATTTTGGTACCCTCTACCCAAAAAGGCAGGATCCATCAAAATCAGGGAAGACAGTTGATTAAATGCGAATATAACTGAAAAGGCAGAATATCACTGACACTCACAGACCACTTCCTCTAATATCAGAAACATTCTTCTCAAGCTCATAAGGACCATTAATTAAGAAAGATCATATTCTGGACCGTAAAACTCACCTTAACAAATTGAAAGAAATAAAAATTCATTTACTCTCAAACCACACTAGAATTAAATTAGAAATCAATAACAGAAAGACAGCTAGAAAAATCTCACAAAATGTGATGACTAACCTACACACTTCCAAATAACACATGGAAGTAATCTCAAGATTAATTTAAGAAAATTGAGCTAAATAAAAATAATGTAAGTGCCCAGATTTTGGAGATGCAGTACAAGTGGTGCTTTGACAGAATTCATAGCACTGAATGTACGTATTAAAAAAGGAAGAAATACCTGAAGTCAATCAACTAAGCTTCCACTTTTGGAAACCAAAATATAAGATTGAGTTAAATGAAAGTAAGTTTAAAAAAAAAAAACCCAAATTAGAGCAAAATCAATGAAACTCAAAAAGAAAATAATCAGATAAAAATAAGTGAAAACAAAATCTCTTTTTAAAAAAGTGATGAATCACTAATCATGCTAAGAAAACAAAGAAGATACAAATTGCATAATTACATAAATCCAAAATGAAAGAAGGGACATCGTTATGGCTTCAATGAACATTAACTAAATAGCAATTAAGGGATCCAGTGTGGCTCCAAATTCGATAACCCAGATAAAATGAAACAATTCTGTGAAGGTCCCAGTTTGCCAGAATCCCACAAGAAGAACAGAACATGAAATCATCCCACATCTATTAAATAAGTTGAACCAATGACCTATAATCTCTCAAAACACAGTACAGCAGGTCCAGGTGGCCTCACTGATGAATTCTATCAACCTCTAAAGAAAACTTATGCCAATTCTCAGTAACTGTTTTGAAGGCACACAGGAGAGAGAGTAGTTCACAACTCATTTTGAGACCTTCATTCCCGCAAGAATAAAAATAAAGTTGTGAGAAGAAATTAAAACTATTAGCCAAAGTCTCTCATGGAATTCATCTATCACATGGAGGCCTAAGCAACCTCAAAAATACTGACAGATTAAACCCAACAATGATTAAAAATGATACATGTGAACCACTAGCATTTGTTCAGGAATGCAAAGCTGGTCCAATATTTCAAAAGCCACGAGTGTAATCTATCACATCAACAGGCTGAAAAAAGAAAACAAAGTGAGCTTACAAAGAGATGCGGAAAAAGGATTTTGCAAAATCACATGGTCCTTTATGACGAAAATTCCCTGAAAACTAGAAGTAGAGGGAAGCATCTGCAATGTGGTGAAGAGAATGTGCAAGGCCACCTTCCGACATTGCAGTGAGGAAGTAGATGTGTCCTATCCTGATCACGTGACAGGCAGGGAGGTCACCCCTCGCCGCTCCCTTTCAACCCCTCTGAAAGAAATGGCACAAAGAAATAAGAAGCAGAAATAGGATATTCCAAGTGGCAGAGGAGACATAAAACTGTCTTTGTTCACTTGACATGAGGCATTATATCAAAACAAATCATTTCTATTCAGTGAAAAATAGCACAGAAAAAGATGCTGAAGGGGAATTCACCAGAAGAAGCCATTTAGTGATGCCTACATCTGAGAAGAGAACAGTGTGAAAAATGAAGAATCATCACAAATCAGCAAGAAAACTAAGGGCAACACAACAGAAAAACTGTGCAAGGACAGAGCAGCAAAAGACAAACAGATTCTACATGGCTCTCGTGTGGAATCAGTAAGGGTAGTTGATCATAGAAATGCATATTAAACATTTGAGTGGGTTCCTACAAGAGAACAGAGTTGGAAAGAGATAGTAGAAAAATAATTACTGGGGATTCCAGGAAACATTGCTGGAAACCTCTGTAGTAGGTTCTAGTCTCCTACTCCGTGTATGATACAAGACTCAGGGGGGAAAATACAGAAACAGAACTGAGATACAAACCCAGGGACAGGGTGCAACCAACAAAGGTGCCGACAGGTCCAAGCCACTGATTTTTATTGGTAATCAATTCAGAAAAAGACAAGCTACATGCAAAGATAACCCTACATGTAAAGATGCAGTCTGTGTGGTTTCTATGGAAATTAGTGTAAGCAAGGCTCTTAAAGATGAGATGGAGCATTTCCAAATTAGGAACAGACTAGTCAAAATATATGGTTGTAATTAAATCTTGTCTGCTAGTGAGAAGGTTCGGCGGTGAGAACCGAAAGTGGGTGTGAGTTACTGTGACCTCAGCGTGTAGCTTCATTCAGACTTACTTCTATCAACAGGCCAACTGTGTGGTTATCTTTACAGCCTGCTCTGCTCACAGCCTTATTATGGTTTGTGTTTAATGTTTGCCCAAAGCCTCTTGCAGATGAAATGAGACTTTCGCTTTCAGAAGCAGCTCAGTCTGGAATGCACGATGGTGGGGGTAAGAGCCTGGGATTACTAGACCACTAGATGTGAGTGATTAGCTTCCCATCATGCTAGTCCTAGTAGTCAGAGCACAATAAAAGAGGTAGAATGATGCTGTTAAATTCTCTCTCCCTTGTTGCCATGGCTACGCTGTGGGCTCCATGAACTGCCTCTCTTGCCTGATGTGCACCAGGCCATTCCTCCCCTGTGATACTTGTCTGCTATCCCTGCCTGGGAGCCTGCTGTTTAAGGGTGGTAACCTCTAGGAAGTGTGGGCTAAACAAACCCTTTTCCTCTAACTTTGGGTGTTGGGTATTTTGTCTTAGCAATGAGAGAGAAGTAGCTAACACAATCCTGCTTTGTGTGCAAGCAACATTGCCATCTTCCACAAATTATACCATTAGACAAAGTAGACTAATGCTGGTAGTGTACCAGAAACCAAGGAATGAACTTGGTTAAATCATATACATATGGAATTCATATTTTGCGAAGTGGAAAGGGGATGAAGAGGAAGAAGAGGGAGAGAAAGTGAAAAAAAGAGTTAAGATGTGCCATGTGCGTGAGCCAACTCCCCATGATGAATGTAGTCATTAGGCACTAATGTAAATATACACTAATAAAATAAAATAGAATAAATGCAACACAATTTAAAAGATTAAAAACACAAATAAGCTGCTTCAAGTATTTGCATAGAGGAAAAATGAACTTAATTTTTATGAATTAAAGCTATTTATAAGAAAATTTTTACTGAAATGTAAGTAAATAAAGGCAGACATTACTAATTTTAGTAATAACTTGCAATAGTGAAAGGAGATGTGAGGTTGTAGTAGTGTTTGATCTGGTACTGTCACAGAAGCATGTGAAGATGGTACCAGATAACAAACTCGCACCCCCTGAGGTGGGAGGTGGGGAACCCCATCACACCGATGTTTGCACCGTCCAACTCTTAGCACTTTAGTTTGTGCTCAGCCTCCAACATAGACAAGTCCACTTTTCACCTTCTAAAATTAGATTATCAACTTATATAACTCCTTGCTGTCTCTCATCATATGATTAGTAACTTGAGGCCTCCAGTGTCTGGGGAGACTTCAGACCCCATCTCACAACAATTTGCTTCAACTCTTCATTTTCATTTGTTGAGTGTTATTAGAAGGCTTTGCCATTGTTGGTGGCTCTGGGCTTGTAGACAGTGATAGGTACCAGATATTTATAGACACACCTGGACTTTGTAAATGCATTTGCACAGCAGCTCACCGGTAGCGGATGACCTTGTTGCCTAGCAACGCCACTCTTAGGACAACCTGCAGGTCAACTGAATTGGAAGAGTCAGAAGTTGAAAATAGAACATACAGTAGTTTTGTCTAGATTTGAGTCTGCCTGGTTTTCTCTGACTTGTGAGAAATACTGGCCTTGGGAGTGTTTTTATCCTTTATAAGCTTGTTAACAGAGTAGATAGCAGTACTTCAGTAAACCCTTCCAATTGTATCTATTTATAAGTAGGATGTTCCCAGGCAACCAAAGGCAATTGTTTGGGATACTTTACCCTGAACAGATTCGGGCAAAAAGTCGGTAATTACATTCTGAAAAGAGTTTCTAAGAATCAAGCTTTAAAATTTTTCATCTACCATAAAATTTAATTATAAATTTAATTATATTTTGCAGGAATTTGATTACATGTAAGTGAAACATATGATAGTAGCCCCTTCCCTTGTACTTACTATTTCTCCTTTCAATCAGTTATCTAGTCTATCTTTAATCTATGCATAATGTTATATGGGAAAAATGAGAGGAGGAGGGGAACTATATTGTAATTCCTCCTTTTCATTTATTTTTGCTTTCTCCATTTTTATAATTAGCAAACTAAAAGAGACATCACAAATCCTAAGCAGTGTATTCATCATGCCAGCTCATTACCTTTGTCTTTGATATCCTAATTTCAAAAAACAGTTAAGGAAAATATCTATTTGAATCTACCAATCCTTTCTAACTTCATTATGGCATTTGAATGACATTAAGCTTAATTTCAGGAATTTTAAGTACCAAATCCTGTGTTTTCCCTGAATCTTTCAGCACATTCAGGAGTCAGCCCCCCGAGTACCACTCTCCCTTTCTTTCCCATCATTCCTATTTTTATTATAATCATTTCATTGACAAAAATGTGTTTTCATTTTTCTCTCTGTTATTCTTTCCCCTTACTCAGTCATGTGAGTGTGTAGACACCAAGTGGTGTGTTTGTTCAGGGTTTGGAAAGCTGAGCTACTCCTTGCATCCTGAAGGATGGAACACGCGATACAGAACTAGGACGTAGGAAGGAGGAGTGAGGCCTGACACTCATCACCATGAGCTGCGCAGGGCCAGCTACTCCACAATCATGCAGCGTGATACTGGAAGACAATACCTAGCCTGGAGTGTGTAGTTTTTCACTTCATAACTCTTGGCTATGTCACTGTTGAGCTTGATAGATTAACACACAGTTGTTTTAAATCTAGCTACAAAAACTCTCATTTTCTCTCTCTCTCCCTCTCTACTTCCTTTAATATATTATATTTTTAGTTTATTTTTTAGTTTTTGTGTTTGTTTATTTGTTTGTTTTAGTTTTTTGAGACAGGACCTTACTTTGTAGTTCAGGCTGGGCCAGAACTCACTATGCAGCTCAGGCCAGCTTCAAATTCACAGCGATTTTCCTGCCTCTGCCTCTTGAGTGCTGGGATTACAGGTGTGGGCCACCACACCTGCCCTTTTAATAAATTATTATTTTCTTTTTACTACTTTTTCCACAAAATTTTGAATATATATATGTGTGTATATTTTTTCCCTAAGACGTTCTTGGTATTCCAGGACATTCCAGGAAAAGTCTCTGTTTTTTCTCCTTCAATATGACAGGTTCAGGGGCTTTTGTTTTGTTTTAGCTGTGTGCCCCAAACTCCCTTTTTACTCTCTTCTAAGTGAGGATAAGACTGATTTCCACACTGACTTAATCCTTAGAAACACTAAGCTCAGAAGTCCCAGTGAAGTCTAGTAACTGCCGTCCAGCTCTCTGCCACTGAGAAACTTCTCTCTACACGCAGGCAGCCCTGGGTCCAGACCCCACGTGGTCAGTCCTGTTAGACCAGCAACACTTTGGGTTCAAACCTACTCTTACAAGTTAGAGTTGTTGTTCAGGACTTTGGAAGAACTACCCAACAAGGCAGTAGAAATTATTACGCAATCACTCTTGCTGCACTTCAGAAAGACCTGTTGTCTTTTTCCATGGCCGCCATTTGTACAGCAACATTTGCCTCCCTGGCTCTTCTTTTTACATGAAGCAAAAGTTTTTTTACAAGTATGAGAGCAGAAAGGTTCCTTTCCTTGACTTTAGTTGAACCCTGAGCATGTTCTCACGTCCTTCATGCATCCATCAGCTTCATATCCATCTAGGCCTGCTCAGCGCAACTTTCCACAAAATGTCGTTGCTGAACGCTCTATTCTGTGACAACAATACAGTTTTATGGTTACTGGTTATGACGATCATGCATCTATAAGAAGTTAAATGACAATGCAGGTGACGGTCATACTGCTTCAGACTCTTAAGACTCCTTTTTATCACCTGACGTTCACAAAGGAACTAATGCTGGGTGATATTTCACTAATTATTTCTTATCTTTATTGCTTTACAACTGAGCCTGAAGCCCGCGCCACCCAGGTAAATGGCATGTTTGTGTTGCCTTATGAGCAGAGCTTCACTTGATACTTTAGAATGAGTGGTTAATAGAGACACAATGAGTAGAAGAGTGAAATGGGAACTGGAAAAGCTAAACACTGTTCAAAGATTTCCAGTAACTACACGGATTACCTTAGGCCAAATATGCTTTTTTTCTCTGCGTCTTTGTCTCTTCATTAACCAGAAGAGAGCACTGGACAGGCCGCGTCTGTGCGGTGCTCTGAAGCAGTTCAGGGAGCACGTGAGTGGGAAGTTGAATGCAGGGAAGGTTCCCACGTGACAAACACAGTCGATGTGCTCCGTTCCAAGGGTTATCTCTGATTTGAAATACTGAAATCAATACATTAGCCCTTTTTCATTTTTCACTCTTCAATTTATTTTTTATTACTTACATATGAATATTAACACAAGTCCTTTCTTTCCCACAGAGATCGGTGGTATATAAATTCAGAAAATGAGACTTAATATCTACATATGTAATCCTGAATCACTGACTTACTTGATATGGTTTGCAAGCCATTTGTCCCCCAAGGATTAATGTCTTCGTCTTCTGGTATTAAAATGGCAGAACCTTTGAGCTGAGCCCAGTGGGAGATGGCCACAAGGCTGCTGCCCTCAAAAAGATCTTAGGGTGTTTGACTGGACTGCAGTTGGCTCCTGATCACTTAGGCAACTCAGAGCAAGTCAAACGTTGTGTCTCTCTCTTGCCTCTTGCCCTGCAGCACAGTCTCTGCATCGTTCACATGCATTGCCATTGACCACACAAGGCTGTTACCTGTGGGCAAAGGAACGGGGTCTTTTTTGGGATGGGGCTTTAGTCTCCACACTGTGAGCTAAATAAATGGCATTTATTTGTATGTTAGGCTCAGGAATTTTATCATAGCATTGCAAATGGACTAATGTAGAGCCTCAATTTGTTCAGGTATGGTTAGGATTAATTATACTACATATTTTTCATGTGTAAATGGGGAATAATAATTTTTAATAATAAATTTTTTATGATTAATAAAATAATGATGAAATGAATCTGTGAATTTAAGACAGTGGTACAAAAGCAGTTGTTCAACATTCTCTGCATGAATGACATATGTGCCATGTATAATTTCTCATTTTTTGGCAACACTTATCTTTTATTTTCCAGCCTGTATATGTTAGTTTTATTTTGGACAAGATTTGTGAAAGCCTGAGAATATGAGTTTCTTGAGACATATTTTTCAACAAAAATACAAACACTCTGAAGGTAGATAAGAGGAAATTTCCTGTGATTTTTTTTTTTTTTGGACTTCATAGAAAATAAGATGTTAGTGGTTATATCTAAAGCATGTCAATAAATTTATGTTCTCTTGTCATGGAAAATAAAGATCAAACTTTTAACATGTTTGTGCTAAAGTCAGAAAATCATCCGAGTGGACTCAGGTTGTCCTTTACTCCTTAGTGTATGCTTCGTGTTCACACCCTGTTTAGCGTCAGCTGGTTTAGTCCTTCTTTAAAGGATGTTCTTAAAATCAATGGTGCATCGAGATGCTCAGTGAACACCGTGTGTCCTCGTGTCAGTGGTTTTTATGTAGTAATTTTCTAATGAGCTGAGAAGGATGTTTTACCTCTCAGTCCTTCGCAGTCTGCAGGATTCTTACCCATAATGTGGTGTTTTATACAGCTGGTTTCTACTGAACTTGCACTATGCCCTGAACTTTCTCAGCCTTCACCTTACTTGACATGAATAAGTGCAACTTTTATTCTTTGACCATGAAAATAAATAATTCACAATTGAGGGAAGACAAAATTGCTGCTGAGCAGAGGACCCCTGCCTCTGTCTTCTTCAGTGGTATGTCTGGCCAAATGAAGAAAAAGTTTTACAGGACTCAAGCATACATAGTAGACTGATTTTAACAGACCAGCATTTCCAGCAACACACCTAACTGGTGTGATTTCCCAACTGATATAAACTAAAAATGAAGGTCTGGCCACAAGCATTAACAAGCAGCAGACGACGGACATGGGTCAGTGCACATGTGGGAGCTGGCAGTGGGTGGGGATGCCTCCTGCACAGGAAGAGGAACTCTAAATGCAGCAAGATGCTTCCTTGCTCAGAACACTGGCATTTACGCACCAACACTGAAAAGAAGGAAGGAGATTTCAATTATCGGTTGCTTTGAACATTAAAGAACGGAAGCTTAAGAAAGCTCAGAAGTCTCAAAAAGCTTTGTGCTTTTCTCTATTCTTTCCTTTGTGCAGATATTGAGAGCACTGCCTATTAAAAATGTAAATAAAATTGAATCACTATCAAATTCTTCATGTGCACAAAACATGCAGAGGGCATTTAATGAGAAATCCACATGTAGTGATTTGAAATTCAGCAAAAGAAAGTTAAGTGTGAGTTATTTTGTTTTGCAGTGGGTTTTTATCAGTACATGTGTGCAGCACATGACGTCTGCATCCCTGCTGTGGAGGTGCCACGTGCAACCGACGTGGCTTGGCTCCCTTCTTCTCCTCTTTCCCTCCCCATCCTACCTCCTGCTCTCTCCGCCTCCCCATCCTTCCCCTCTGGGAAGGTCTCCCGACCTCTTTGTATCTCTTATTTTTTTTAATTAGGTCGTCGTTCTTCATTCAGCCTTCCTGCCTCACCATGCACAGTCTCAGTTTCATGCTGGACCCTTACTTTAGGTTGAACTAACTTCTCTGTTCTCCATGAATTTATAAACTGGCACGTTAGATGGCCACATGGACACCAGGACAGAACAAACAGTGAGTGTTCCATGGCAAAGGCAGCACAAAAGGCTTCACTCCTTGGGAGTCTGTGGTCATTGTCAAGACATACAGAGGTAGAACGTCTCTGTTTAAAAAGGTGCTTTGTTTGTGACTGGCAGCAAGAGCAAGGAGCAACTTGGCATGGAGCAAGGAGACAAGGAAGCCACCAGTACTGTTTGAAATCTGAAACATGAAGAATTAAACTTAAAGTAAAATAATTCCATGACCTGAGGGAGCACAAAGGCTAGGAGAGACTTTAATCAGAAAACAAAGCCAGAGATAGAGTTAAGGCAAAATTAATCAGGCGTTGTTACTGACTGAGCTGTGTCTCCTCTTCCCCCAAATTCATTTCTGCAGCCCTAATGCCCAGAGCCTCAGAACATGACCACCTGGAGACATAGACTGGGACTGAGGCGATGATGGAGGGTATTCAGGCTGGCCGTGATCGGACAGGACTGGCTCTGGGAAGAGCAGGAGACATAGCCAGGCACACAGCAAGGCTGCCCCAGGACAGGAGGACAGACAGGGTGGTATCTTCCTGCCAAGGAGCAACTTCTGGCCTCTGCAGACCGGAGAGGGAGCCCCCTACTGTTCACAACATCTTGCTCATGAGACTTCGGAACAGCAGCCTTAATCAGCTAATAATGACAGTTACTGGCTTTTGAACTAGAGAATTTTCTTGATTTTTTTCTTGTCCCAAGTTTTTTTCAGGCAATAAGATTAAGAGAAATACATAGTTTCTGGGAACAATGGCCTGACTTCTACCCCTTCTCTGTTCTTACCTGAGGGTAAAGTTGTGCCAATCAAATTATTTCATCCAGGAATTATTACATTAACATCTATTTGTGGCATCCCACATTTGCATGAGAACACTGTGTGCAGTGGTGGGAGAACCATATTCATCATGATGAGAGGCCTTGTTAAGTGTTCAAGGAATATATTTTTGGAATACAGGTAATGGGAAGTAGATTTGGCTGTTATTGTACCCTGCTATTAATTTGTATGTTAATTTTGAATAGATATTCTTCCAAATTCAGACAAAGCTCCCTTTCTGTTTAGCTGAAGTTCTTTGGAGAGCTGGGTTTGGCAGGGTATATCTGTAATCCCGGCACTCAGGAGGCTGAGGCAGGAGGACTGCCACCACTGCCATGCCAGCCTGGGCTGTGTTGTGAGTTCAAGGACAGCTGAACTATAGGCCAAACCCTGTTTTAAGAAAGCAAAACCAAGCAAACAAAAAATAGATACACAAAAACAAATGGAGCACCCAAGTTCAGCCCAGAATCCTGCTCTAAGAACCAGGAAGTAAAATTAAAAAACATTTTTTTTAGTTATTCGAATGTTAATTTATGTTTCCAAATGCAAAGATTCTATGTCTTGTGTTTACAGTGAAAATAACATGCAAGGCCACCACTGACAGGGACTGAGACTATGTCTTTCAGGGCTGATTTTCTGCAGTCAGACAGGCATGGTGGGGGGTGGGGGGTGGGGGAGCAAATCTGTACCTAGTACTTCTACTGTCAGGGTTTTATGTCTCTTGGGCCTCCAACCATGATCCCCCTTATTTGCTGCTGTGCTGCCCTATCTTCTGTAATCTCTTCATTGTCCTGCTTTTTCCTACCTCTGTGTCCTGCCTGAGAGTTTGTTTATCGATGCTAAAACATGAGCACTGATGAGTTAATGCAGGCCACCACACAAGGCCACATGGAAGTGGAGAGCAGTGTGCTCAAGAGCATGCATGGCATGAGCGATGGCACTGGGTCCTCTGTGGGCCTGAGGTTCAGCTGGGCCTCTGGCCTTTCCCCATGCAGTTGCAGGAGGCTATGGGCCTTTCCCACGGGACTCCTGTTAGAGGCCAGCTTGATAATGATGCTGCATTTCCTGCCTACTTCACGCTCCTCCCTCCAACTCACTTCTAAGCTGGGATGGCAAACCTTCACTTCCAGCTTCATTTTCTCAGGAACACCACGGAACCAGAAAGACCCCAGTTCATTCTTGGATTAGATGTTTGATTTAAAAATGAGAAAGGGAAGAGTGTATTGAATTCATTTAATTCAGACATGACTGAAATTAGATGCTTTTGCTAGAGGTGTAGAAGGGTCTAATGGCCTTGGAGGCACCATCTCGGCAGAACTAAACCTTGTTCTCCAAGTTTCCTAGCATTTCCCAGGCAGAGGAAGCCACAAGCAACATTTGCTTGACCGAACAAGAAGACAAAGGACCAGGACTGTTGTGCGCGTGAGCATGTCCTGTCATTCTGATGATCCCAGCACTAACCTCAGTGCTGCCATCAACTCTTACAGGTACAGTTAAATGGTCAAATGAAGTTGATCTAAGTGGAGATTATCCTGCAGTTAACCTTTTGGAAGGACTTTAGGGAAAGGCGGTGAGTCCCTGAGCTGAGACTCCAGACCCCTGCTGGCCATGTCAGCTCTCCTGCTTCTCCTGGACCTTCCTCCCTGACTGTGATGTCCAAGACCAGTAAGCTGCACTCAGCTCATGCCTGCAGGTGCCAGCCTACTGGCGACCTCACCCTGCTGCGTGCTCCCCTGTGGGCTTCAGACCTGCATGGAGCATGCATAGTGTGTGGTCAATCCTACTTCAGAAAGTACACGTGTAAACATCTACGTATGTGCACATACACAGCCCAAACTGTAAACTATATATAGACAGCTATATAACTTATTCACTTCCTGTGGTGGACTATTTACCACTACAGATAGTAAAGTGACAATAAGAGAAACGGCAATGTATGATAGACACTTTCTGGACGCTCCTTCCTGTGTGCTGACCTCTGCTGTTCCCAGCCATGCCTGCCTTTCCTTGTGGCCACTTCCCACAGCACCTCTCTCTCCAGCCCAGGCCTTGAGTTTCCTCCCAGCTTCTCTTTTGCACTACAGTGTGAAGCTGGCTCAGGAGGCCTGTTAAAGAATGACATTTTGAGGTTGATGGCCTTTGCTGTGTAGATGGAGAAACTGAGGCCAGATAAGGACTTTTCCCTGTGGCCTTGCATAGCTTGTGAGGCCCGAGAGCCTGAAGACCTTAATTTTTATGAATTTGTGCCTATTTATAAGAAGGCAGAGCTGTGGAATCTTCTAGTGACTTGCAAACCTAGAAGAAAGGCATTCGTGTCTAATTAGTCTACACGGAGAGCCTTCAGTCTGAACAAGCCTAGATCCTGACACTGCAGATTCCCATGATTTGAATTCAGAGTTAAGGGCAGCATCCAAAAGTTAACTAAAAGGTCTTTTAAACAAAGAATAATAGACTCAGAACTGGTAGATCAGAATGCATTCTGGGGCATGTGATGAAGAAATGGATGTCCCTAATTCATGCTGTTGTTAGCATCCAGAACTTTCCTTGAGAGCCTGAGGTGTTTGGAGCTTTCTGCAGTGATGGGTCCTGGAGTGCTGCCCCTCTCCTCTTTACTGGCTGCAAAGATGTATCCCCAAACCCCTGAGAAGGGCTCTCCTCAGCCTTGTGATTGACTAGTCTTCAAGAACTTTGGGTAAAGACCAGCCTCCTGCGCCAGAGCCGCCTGTGGACTTGCCCGCCCCACAGCATGACCTCCAAGGTGGCCGCAGCAGCCGTGGACTGAGCCAGTCTCCTCCTCAGACAAGTCCCCAGGCCTGGAAGGGTCCATGTCCCAGGTCACTGAGCCAGAAGAAAGAGGAAGAGTTGCAATTGCTAGAGGCAAATTCAAACGGAATCAAATTTGTGTTTTTAATCAGGTCTGAGTCAATATCCACTTCTGTGTTTAATTTTATTTCCATGTTTTTCTTTATTTGTCAAGTTTCAAAAAATACTTGAGGTAGCTCAACTAATCTGAGACACTGTGATGTCGAGGAGGTAGGAAAATATCAGAAATTGTACACTGATGCCCCTGGAGAACGTGAACATTAAGCTTTCTGATCTCATTTCACGATATTTGAGAGCCTCCTACGAGAAGGGGAGACCAGCGGTGAGAATGAGAGGTGCTCAATTCTGAGAAGTTTGAGGAGAGAGGTCTCTATCCGTGTGGCGCTTGTGTGACCAGCGGAGTGGGCGGAGCTTGGCCGCTCATTCCCTAGGTTTAAGGCACACAGAACTGCTCTGCTTCGGACACAGTCGTTTTCTGTTGCTAAACTGTTACAAAAAGCCCAGGGAATGTGTGAGCACAAAAGCAAAAGAATACTTTCCCTCTCAGCCCTTTATATACAAGTAATGGAGCTTTTCAATTTTATTTTACTTCTGTTAAGAGCAGCTGCACAAGCCAATTGTGCATTGGGTGGTGTCTCTTCGGGGAGCTGTGGTAGTGAGTGGCTCCGCAGAGCTGAAGAAATTTTAGAATAACTGAGAGATGGAGGAAAAGAGGAGGGCACAAAAGGAAGAGAGAAGTTGGTTCTGCAAGTAAAACATTTGATTGAAAATTAATTTATAGGAAAATTCACATAAGGAAAATAAAAGTGGAACAGAGAAAAGAATGTGAAGCACTAAGGGAGAGCCACTAACGTGTGTGATGACCTGCCAACTTTCAAATGGAAAGCAGGCCGTCTCAGCCCCTTCCCCGGACTCGGTTCTGAAGGAGAAGGGAGGAAAATCTGCGATTACAGTTATTCCACCCACCTTCAGACTCTGGACATGTGCGATTTCGGCTTCTGTTTTGAGCACATCTGTGACATATTTGAACCAATGTTGCTCCTTAAATGCGTTCTGTTTTTTTTTTTCCTTTTTGAGACATGTCTAAACAGCCAAACATTTTGTTCGTCTTCATTGCAATTTATGTTTGCCTAAGACTTTTAGATTAGTTAGCATTTTAGGATCTTTGCACCAAGAGCACTGAATTTTATCCTTTCACATTTTTGTGTAATATGTAAACATTAAGAAAGGCCAAAACTGTAATTTTGTAGGTAACTAAAAACTGTGGGTTAGTGTCATGGGGAGATGAAATGTAAAAGTGGCCTGATTTTGCAGACAGAAACAAATTTCAATCTGAATTATTATATTATCTACTTAATCCTATGGTCCAAATACAATTTTTATTATTCTTTACTTTGTAAAGAATACAGCTCTAGAAATGATTCTAAAATTATAAAGGTAAGCTTTGTAAGTTGTATAATTTTAATTAAAAAGAAGAAAAATATTACTTTTTTCCAAAAACTTCGTAATTCTGGGAGCATGATTATCTCCAAACATTTTTTATGGGTCTATCCATCTGTCACTTAGTCCCTCATCTGAAATAATATAGTATGTTGTACTCTATCTCATCTTTAATGACAACTTGATCCACATTCATAATTAGAGACTCAGATTTCCTTTTTCATCCTGAGATGTAGCGTTAGTATAATAAACTTTTTACTGGAACTTCTAACCATATCATTTGAAGATCCACTGAGAATAAAAATCTAATTAGCCAGAGTTTCTGAGGCCAGAGTTGCTGTTGGCCTGAGGGCCTCCTCCTGGCATGGCACTGAAAGAAAGCCGGGACCGAAGCATGGCCTGGAAAGGAGAGATTCGTCCAAAGGGGTAAGGCTTCCAGCATGCCCAAACCTGACCACTACCATCTGACACAACAGTGCCTGGAGGTGTTGTGGGACATCACGGTCATAAAGTTGGAACAGACACCATACCACCTATGACGCATTAGTTTGCCCATTCCCAATTAAAATAAGCAACATGAATCTATCCTCATCCATTCAGTTTGGGAAAAGAAATTATGGAGCAATTGCACATTTTTTCATAAGTATCAGATGACATTATCATTGAAAAATAAATGTGTATATTGTACACAGTAGATAGTACAATGACTCATTGTGTAGAGATCAAGGCAGCAGAGAGGTAGATTAAAACCATCAATCAGAAAGGGAAAGCCAGGGACACTTCACAGTATGCTGACTACTGTTACATAAAATTCATACAGAAATTTTAAAAGGTAAGTATTTAAATTTATTTTTAAATATATATCCATGTATAAAAATATACATGAATATGTAACATATGCATGTTTCTTCATATGGGTTACAAAGATAGAGACATAATAAAATTTCCTTTTAAAATCTTTTATGTAAGAAAATCATGATACTTTTTTTGGGAAGCTCCACACAGGGAGTGGTCTGGGAGACCCTCTGAGAGGACTCAGGTCTGGCTAAGGAAGCTTTTGTTTGTTGCAATTCTGTGGTCGTTTATTTGACTTTCTTTGTGGGAAAATCCCTACTTGCAGAATCATGTTTGTTGGCTGATTCTGATTGGCTGAGTTTTAGTGACGTGTATAATAAGCAAGACATTTATAAAAAGTAGTTTAAGTTTTCATCATGATGTAAATCAAACAATACTGAGAACTTTTATGGCACTTACCTGGCTCAGTCTGCTCTGGGATTCTTCAGGTGCTCTCATTTTAAAGAGCTTTCATATGTGAAAACCATCCACCCAGATAAACATCATCATTTAAATGCCCTTTATGAAACTCAGAACTGCTGTGAGATATTCTGATCACGTTGCTTTGTCAACGTGAGCCGTCCTGTGGGTAAGCCTCGCCCACAGGAAAATTGTGGCAAGGCAACCTCTTCTCTGAGGAAAGAGAGTCAGGGAAATTTGGAATGTAGAATCTATTTAACAAATATAAAAGGACTAACCATACACTTGTGAGAACACTTACTCTTTTATTTTTTGAAAAACTATGGATGTGGTATAGAATATGTAACCTTTAAACTATGTAATAATCTACAAAGAATACTAAACCACGGTCTTCCTATTAAAAAGTACAGACCAGATAAAAGCTGGGAGACCAGCAGACGTCCACACACATATTACTACAATCTATCTTCCCGAAGGTGCTAAAGTAGTTTCTTATGGACAGCAAACATTTGCTAACCTTCCAGAAGATACATTTTAAAAAGCTAAAAAACATCCAGAAGAGATCTTTAAGTTTTTAAAAAGAAACCAATAGCGACCCACGTACACTGGTCAGCACACTTCAGCATCCTCTGCCGTCAGCATTGTAACACATCCCCTGCTTCAGACTGTGAGCCTTGCCACTTGCTGTCCCAAACGTTTTAATTAAATCTGATATTTTGTTTCAGTCCCTGAGCAGATGGCTCTTAATGAAAAGAAACACACGAACAGAACCACTTATTTTCCTTCAAACTTGGGACACAGAATTTCAAATGTCTCTTTGCCATTGTCCTCTTACTATGCTTTCCAAGAATCTGCCATGTTTATTTCTTCTTTTTGGTCTCACAGGACAGAGGTGAAGACTACAGCACTGTGTGTCTCTCAGATGCAGGAGAACTGGGCTCTTCTTTTTGGACAGGATAATGGGCTTGAAATGGTTTGATGTGACTTCTGAGGAGATCCTCCCTCGCAGCACATTGCCACAGACACATGGGCAAGAGCAACAGTATTTAATTTTAATAGCCCCAAACCTGAAAGCAACTGGAATTTTAACAGTAGCAGAATTTAAAACTGCAGCATTTTGTGTAATGTAGCATAGAAGAAAAAGATACAGCGGCTGCACTCTTGTCAGTATGGAAGTGACACCATTTGTGCCACTTCCCGGGTCACTGAAGCTGTGCTGGTGACAACAGAGGTCAGGGCAGTGATGCGACAGCCCTGCGGGTGAGGGTGGCATGGCTGGGGCTGGACTGTGACTGCACAGTGTTGGCTGGTACATTTGGTTGGTGAAGTTTATGTTTTGCTTTATTCATTTTTATAAACCTTTCATTTTAAAACAGGTAAAAATTCATTGGTGGCTATGCAGAAACGTGCAGGAGGATCTCAGGCATTATTCCCACAGACGCCCTCAAGTCTAGCATCTTGCACACAAGTTAAAATATCAAAGCTTGTCTTTGATTCATGTGTCTTCTCTTCTGCCTGTATGAGGACTCAGGTAGATGTTTTCTACAAAACAGATAACAAGTCATGTCTGAGACCATCACATCCATTGGTACCATTCTGTAATCCTTGCAACTCTGTTGCTTACTATATTTTCACGTTCACTCTTGTCTTTCTATAAAACAGCACAATCGATCACTGTCAAATGGAAATCAGATTTTTATTACACACTTGCTAGTAACTCTGCGAAGGTTTTTCATTAAACTAAACCTAAAACTATTAACATGTTTTCATTATCTAAACAGCCATACATGAAGGGGCCTGACCCACTTCCCGAGTCCCTCTCTGCTCTACCACTTGTAACTGTCGTCTGCACGGCAGCACTTGTCTCTTGAGTGTTGCTAACCTTTCCTGCTGAGAGCTAGTGCATTCCAGGTGTTCTTGTGACTTTCCAATGTTCCTGCTTCTGTTCCAATATATCTTCTTCGCAAACACCCTCTGACCAGCATAGTCTACGTGACGATCTGTCGTTCCTTAAGACCGTATACGCGCACGTTCTCTCTGCATTTGCTGCCTTCAGTTAATCGCAGTCAATCTGATGGTTCCCTTCCTGTTCACTCTGGCCTGCGGTGGCAGCTTTGCTGTCTTCCCTGCACGAGGTGCTTCTCAAAGATGCAAGGATTCTGTGTACCACTCTATTGCTAATGTCTATAAACTGATATTTAAAATAATCTGGATGCTGAAATCATTAAGAGTGATAGAGAGTACATTTTTATCCAAAAAATTAATGTGAGAAATGGAAGACAACATAGACATTCCATAAAACATAAAAATGTGCATTCATTTATAATGTCTTAACATATGAGAATTTTTTGAATGTGGACACAGTTACTAGAATACTTAGAGTCAGTCTGGATAATCATATACAAAGCGCTATCCGAGATGGCCAGACAAATGAGGATGAATAAGAAATTAAATGCACTTGTGAAATCCTCTGGATACAAACTTATTTAAGGTTTTCATATTTTCTTTAACATTCTACAGCTGTCTCAGCAAATTAAATTTGACATCTATTTTTATACTAAGCTATTTTAGTATAAAATAAATGGGATTGGGGGGCAGGGGAAGGGGAAAAATGAGAATCAAGTATATATATATATATATGCTTTGTTTCCTTTTTTCTTCATTACTGCCACATTCTTTTTCCCCTCATTATTTACCCCTACACCCTTTTTCCTTTTAAATACTTCCTATTCCACAATACCAACTATGCATACAACAACTCATTTACAACTTCATTTTCTCATACCACAGAAAAGATATGATGTTTACACATCTGTGACCTACTTATTTCACTTATGAGGATGTCCTGAAGGTAGATCCATTTGAGTATGAATGACTCACTCTTAACATTTTTTAATGGCAGAGTAATACTCCATTGTATAAAATAAGGATTTGGTTCTTTTATGTACCAAGTTATTTTAATATTATCAAAGTTTTCAATTTAATTTTCTTTTTTTTTAGTTTTTTTTTAAATCTTTATTGGTACATTAAATATACACATCATGATTGCACTCCATAATGGGGATTTGTACCAGTATAAGACACAACTTAATTCTCATTTTTTCCCATAGCCCTACCCACCCTACCACCCCCCCCCATATACATAAAATTTGTTTCCTTACTTTTTTCAGGTTTTTTGAGACAGGGTCTCACTTTTGTAGTTCAGGCTGGCCCTGAGCTCAGCCTCAAACTCACATCACAGCAATCCTCCTGCCTCTACCTCCCGAGTGCTGGGATTACAGGCTTGAGCCACCACGCCCGGCACTGTGGTAGGTGGTACTGGTTGCTGCTGGGTGTGAGTCTCCACACCCTTGTATGTGGTTACCAAGGATCGAACCCAGGTCTTTGCACTTGCAAATAAGGCGCCTGAACCACTGAGCTAAATCCCTGGCCCTCAATTTAATTTTCATTAAAAAATATTTTTAGAATGTTGCTCATCTTTGACATAAATTATGTAAATCATCTTGTCATTAATATCATAAATATACTTTTCATAGATAGTTTCGGGAATTGTTTCAAGTGTTTGTCTGTGAATCTCTAAGGATTCAGAACCTGCAGGGATATGTGAGATTTTAAATTCGCTTCTACAGTCAAGACTGAGAGGTTAATATTAACGAAGGTACCTGGAAGTACCAACCATTTTGTGAAAGACTAATGTGAGAGTGTCTATTTCACTGTGTATGAAACACTGATAAAACCAAACATTTGAAGTGATTATTTTCTATAAACTACAGCATATATAGTTTAACTGCAGGATGGTAAGTAGGGAAAAATTAAAATGCTGCCTATTTTGTAACATTTGTAGACCTCCTGCCAATCTATGTACAGCAACACAACAGACTTTTTGTTCAAATATTGGATAAAAACTCAATATCGGAGAATTATTGTACACAGTGTAAAATTCAATGCATAGGTCTTTCAGCTCACATATTATGCTTTGCTCACTTAAAACTCTAATTGCTATACGAAACAGTTTCTTAACCAACAACGTATTCCCATGAACCTCATTTATCCACACTGGGAAGCCAGAGGTGGAACATTAAGTTCGAGGTTGGTGAGATTCATTTGGGTAGACTTTCTATATTACAGTTGATGAAGTTTAATATACATGTAATATCATATATATCCCTAGAATTGCTAGGAAAGAACCCAGAGCCTGACACGCTCAGCAGATGCTCCACAGTTAAACTACGTCCCCAGCCTGGCAGTAACATTTTTAAAATTTAAGAGAGAATATTCCTAGTGTAAATCCCCAAAGCACCTTTGGGAGGGGTGATACTAACAGTAGGATTTATTGGGTTTAATCAGCAGTAATCTATTAAGATAGTTGCAGTGCTATTTTTGAAACTGTCTCCCTGGAGTTACTTTAATATAAATCTCAATAAACTGTTATAAAATGCGAGCTCTCCCATTTATATTGGGCGAAAGATTAATCTGTTCTCAATATATAAGTATTCTTGAATTTAAAACATTTTTTGTGGTCCCAGGGATCAAACTCAGGACCCTTGACTTGCTAGACAAGTGCAGCACTACTGAGTTATACCCTCATGAACTTTTAAAATTTTTAGGATGAATATATTTTAGATACTAAATATTTAGAAATTTTTCTAAAAGGAATTTCAGGTTAGAGATCTAAATATAGGCATATGCCAGAAATGTTGTAAATTTGAATGCAAACCACTACAAAAAAGTGAAATTACTCATTAATAAATCAAGTCATAAAATTATTTGGTTTAATTGTTTATACAAAGCTTACATTTACCTTATACTGCAGTCTATTGATGGGACAATGATAAATCTTAACATACAAACTTTTATTAAAAATAAGTCTCTGATGAAAGAGCTATTATCTGAGACTCCTGTAGCTCAAATTCTTTTTTTTTTAATTTAATTTTTCTTGGTTACTACATATACATATCATGATTGCACTCAACAATAAGAATTTGTACCAGTAAATGACACAACTTAATTCTCATTTTTTCCCCTTTCCCCTACCCACCCTACAACCCCCCAATATACATAGGCTTTTCCTTTTTTATTACCATCACATTATTTCCGCCCTCTCTACTTACTCCAATACCCCATTTCCTTTTTTTTTTTTTTTTTAGGTTTTTGGAGACAGGGTCTCGCTTTGTGGTTCAGGCTGGCCCTGAGCTCAGCCTCAAACTCACATCACAATCCTCCTGCCTCTGCCTCCCGAGTGCTGGGATTACAGGCGTGAGCCACCACGCCCGGCACTGTGGTATGTGGTACTGGTTGCTGCTGGGTGTGGAGACCCAGTATTGATATATGGTTACCGGGGAATCGAACCCGGGTTCTTGCGCTTTGCGAGACAGGCGCTGGAACCACTGAGCTAACTCCCCGGCCCCCGCCCCCCCATTTCCTTTTAAAAACTTTCTATTTCACAAAATCTGCTTCGTATTCTAGAACTCATTTACATCTTAATTTTCTCATACTAGAGAAAAGATACGATATTTACACATCTGTGACCTATTTATTTCACTTATGAGGGTGTCCTGAACGTAAATCCATTTGATGTGACAGAGCTCCTTCCCGCGCTGCTTTCACCAGATCTGCTGCACTCCGCAGAGCTCCTCTGTGGAGACCCGCAGACCCGGGCACCGTACAGACCCGGTATCTCCTTCCCCGGACACGTTCCAGCCCGCAAGGAAGGACAGGAGCGCTGGCTTCACTCATTCCCTGCTTTCCCACTCCCTACAGGTCTGCCTTCCGTCAGAAATATGATCAGTAACTTCTGGAAATTGATAGCGATAGACTTGTAAACTCTACTGACCATGCTGAACCATCTTGCAGGGTTGTCACTACTCTGTGCTTTCTTTGGTGTATTTGTAGTTCATTCTTTTTCATTTCTGAGCATGTTTCCTTGAATGGATGTACCGTTATTTTTGATGCATGCACTAGTGATGAATATTAGGATTATTTGCAGTTTGTCAACACAAATAAATTTTTTCACATATGTGCATATATTTTAAGGTGATTATGTGATTATTTTCTCCTGTTTACATATCCAGTGTTGATAGCCAGGATGTATGATTTTTGATTTTTTAAATTATTTTCGAGACATGGTGTCCCAACATAGTTCAGGCTGGCCTTGAACTCACTGTGTAGTTCAGGCTGTCCTCAAACTCATGACAATCCTCCTGCTTCAGCCTTCCAAGTGCTGGGGTTATAGGTATGTGTCACCACAGTCAGCCTTAAATTACTTTCTAACATGATCACACACTTCTACCAGCAGTGCATATGCATTCCAGTTCCTGAATAATTTTGTGTATGTATGACTTGTTTTTTGTGTTCATTTCTTTGCTTGTTTTAGAAATTCAAACACCAGTCCAATAGGAAAATAAGTAGACTTTTGGGTGTTCTCAGGGTACATTTCTCATTACTTAACCAGAGCAGAGTTCTGCTTCTATAATATTCCCTTTCTCCATAGGTGTTGGATTTATTTTCTCCTTTCTGTTATTTAAGATGTAATACTTCAAGACTCTTGCTTTGTAAGTCTTTTCTATTCCCCTACTATTCACAGCCAGAAAGATTACCTTCCTATGTGTGCATCGTGAGTGATCTGAAAGCAGACAGCTCCTACCATCTGCTCCTTCTAATCTGATTCCCTTTTCTACCCTTGATCTTGGTTCCTTTGTTCTCCAGCCCTGTTCTATGTTTACCTGTTTTGTTTTGTTCTGGCAAAAAGTCAAGTTACACTCATTCATTAAAATACAGTAATACATACTTACAATTTTAGTAAGTTTACACAAAAATCTAGTCTGTTAGAAAAATATAAGAAGAGTTGGTATGCATTGACCACAGTAGCAAAGAAATCATTATACCCTTAATATAAAACGATGACTAGATGAATAATTCATGTGTGTTCTATACATGAAATAAAATATTACTTAGCCTTAGAAAAGAAAACCCTATTATATACCACAATACAGATGCACCTAAAGGACCTTATTCTAAATATAGCATTTCCAAAGGTAAATCATGTATGATTCCACCTAAAGAAAGTATCTAAAATAGTACAGTTCAAAGAAACAGAAAATAGAATGGTGTTACCAAGAGCTGGGTACGGAAGAAAATAGTTTCTTACTGTGTACAGAGCATCAGATTTGCAAGATGAAAGCATTCTGAAGATCTTTTTCACAAAAATGGGAATATACTTAAAGTACCAAGCTTTATTTTGAAACAGCCAGATTTATACATTTCACAGTAATTGTTTTTTTCACAACATAAGGGAATGAATGCTTTGTGCCAGTTTCTATCCATTCTAAGTGACTGTCTTCCTGTTGCTACTGAGCTAGGAAGATTACTAACTTTTCCCACAAATATTGCTATGCATATTTATGGCTGCTTTGAGCAACACTAACAACAACAGGTCCACTGTGATGAACTTCTGAATGCAGAATGAAGCCAGGAGAAGTGAAAAGATTGGACTCACTATGACCTCAGCTCATTGAAGTCCACGTTCCACTGCTCACAGGCAGCGGGTTTCCCACTTCCCAGAGGTCAGTAGAAGAACCAGATTGTGTTTGACTCAGAGGCAACTTTCTTCATCAACAGTGAAGCTCAGAGGAAGTGGTGCTCTGGGAGCCGTGACGGTTGCTTTTTGTGAGACAATTGTATATGTTCAGATCTGATTATTCTGAAACTTATGTTTAAAAGCAACCATAGTTCACAATTCCCCCTGAACATATAAAAATAAACAAAAGCAGACTCGTTTCATTGATTTTAAAGACAGAAAAATAATGTGCCTTTGAAATATATACAAAATATGTTGAAAAGTACATTGTTTTAGAAACTTTACATGCATTCACAGTAGCATATCTTGCCTTACTAGGCTTTTTTCATACCGTCACTGCAAGAGCAAATTTAACTTTCTAGGCTAACTTCTTTAGAACTGGAGATATTTTCTAGAGAATAAAAGGAAGAACTCATTAAAAGTTTGTCAGCGTATTCAATAGCTTTACTTTTGTAATGTAGTCATTTCACAGAACACTTCTTTCCATTAATTTATTTTATTAATCTGAATTTATATTTTTGAGTTCTTTAAAAGTCTATTTAACAGAACAGAATTTTAATTCAAAATTTGAGATGAGAGAAAAATATTATCAAAAAATTATTTTCATAAATAATTTTATTAATTTAGCACATGAAGATATATTTTCAAGAGTAGATTTGGTTCATTTCATGAACAATAATACTAACATAAAGATAGTTTTCCCACCATCATGCTTTGACCTTTAGTTAATTTTCAAGACTGCAGTTAGTCCTTACACTTCTGAGTAATTCTTAATCGTTTTTCCAAAAATAATATTTTTTGAGATTACAGAAGCCAAGTGGCTAAAAATGCAGGAAATAGAAGATTTTTAAGTGTAGCAAAAATCATTTTTAAAAATATATTTCCTGACTGTATGATGATTTGGAAAACAAGTACAAATTAAACTTTTCAATAGCCATATTCCTTATAGTAATTCAAAAGCGTTAATATGAGATTTAGACTGTTCTATCTGCATTCTGATTATACTCACACTCAAGTTGGAAGAGTGAATTCAAAAGTAACTTGAAGGTGAATTGAATGCAATGACTTCTCCCTGCTTCGGTGGCATCATAAGTGTGTGATCTCAAAGTCTTATGGGACACTGTGTAGATTGCTCACTACCCTCTGTGCCCTGCTGAGTGCTGTCTGATGGAAAAGTAGGTGTTCGGTAAGAGGAGCAGTGTGCTGACCCTTCATCGCAGCGTGTGACACATTTCAGTGTTTGATGCAGTCAGTTGACTTCAAGCTGCAGTTGAGAGTGTGTGTAGACTATGCCACAGCCCAACACTAACTCTAAGCCCAACCCACCCCTAACCCTGTGGGTTTCAAACACATATTGACATAATGTTAGTTTCATTTAAGTCATGCACTTATATCTCTTCCGATTACAGCTATTCAAGGTATGTAACCTGGATGAAAATGCGGGTCTATGATTGTGACCCTGAGGTCAAGGTTCAGAGCTCCACGGAAAGAATTCAGTCCTCCTGGGGTAAACTGAACGCATCAGGCAAGACCCAACGTCAAAGTGATATTGTGTTCTCTGGCCTTGACAAAATGTACAAGCTCTGTTTATACAAAGAAAC
Organism: Petromus typicus; assembly: GCA_004026965.1. Lineage (NCBI taxonomy): Eukaryota > Metazoa > Chordata > Mammalia > Rodentia > Petromuridae > Petromus > Petromus typicus. The sequence goes on along the minus strand of PVIR01004476.1, from coordinate 32,368 downwards.
ACTACGCTGACCTCAAGATACTGCATGATATCTAGAGCATTTAAGAAAATGCTCTAGAGCATTTAAGAAAATGATACACACAGAAATCACCGTGAGAAATGGAAAACAGTTTCAAGCTCTATCATAACAGTGCCTCGTGCCACACTCACTGCTGGGGTGGCAATTTCTGCCAAAGGGAAACACTGGGCAGTGTCCTCACCCTTTTCCTGTTGTGTCTGGCACCTTCTGACTTCAGACTCTCCCTGAAGTCCAAACGACCATGGAAGAAAAACACTTTGCACTGATTTAAAACACCTAGGCCAGCCTACAGGCCCACAACAGAAGAGCACCCAGAGTCTGAGTATAACAGCTGGCAGTGCCACAGAGGCAGCGGTTGGCACCACTGCAGTCATGCTGGGGCTGGGATCGGAGCCCGCCAGCCTCCATGCCCAGTCTGGAAGAGAACCCAGGGACTCAGGATACCAGCGGGCAGAGCTGGGGAAGGGGAAGCCAGTACCATCAAAGACAAGCAGGGCCAGAGCCTGCATTTCTCCATGTCACCTGCAGAAGCACATAAAGGGACTCTATATTGGTGAATAGGTGGGCCTGTTGGAACGTTAGCCAATACCATTGCAGCTGCATAGGGGCTGCAGCCTACTGGCCTCCAGGCCGACTGCAAAAGTGAGCCCAAAGACTCTGTATTGGTGTGTAGGCTGGCCTACTGGAACCTCAGGCAGTGCCATTGCAGCAGTGCAGGAGCCAGAGCATTCCTGCCTCTAAGCAGATGGGAGAAGGTGTTCTGACTGTATTGTTTGAGTGCCTCATATGGTGTACCAGAATTAGGGGATTTTCTTTAGGCCCCAGTACAGACTGTAAATAACAGCCCAGGAAACACTGATACTTTAAGGGTCCTAAACATTAGGAGGAAAGAGACTTGCAACAAATATCACCAGAAAACAGGGCAGGTCCAAAGCAAAAACAACAGCAATGACAAAAACGCAGAGATGAGGAAACTCTGAAAGTCTCAGATACAAAGATCCTCACCTCAAGGTAACACAGGGGCAAGAGAAATAGAGAAGTTTGAAGGCCAGTCTCCAGAGTCCTTGGAAATGGTAACTAAAGCAGATCTAGTAAATGGAAGTCATAACTGATCTCTGAGATGAAAACAGAGATATTGGACACAGTAAACACTATGATTAATAAAGCTAAAGAGGAAATCATCAAGTTGATAGAATCCAAGATAGCAAAAGCAATGGAACCTTTTAAACAGCTACAAGCAGAGGTGCAGGAAATTAAGAAAGAAAGTGAAAGTTTACACAATAGAATGAATATGGCAAAAGACCAAATTTCAGACCTAGAAGACAGGATCTCAACCAATGAAAAGGAAGGCATAATCTATGGGAAAAAAGCAAGGGATAATGAAAAATCAATCCAACAGCTACTAGATGATTCAAAGAAGAGTAACAAGATTAACTGGAGTTACTGAGGAAGCAGGAGACAATGCAAAAGACATTAAAAACTATTCACAGAGACAATGACAGAAAACTTCACAGAAAAAGGAAAAGAATTGGATATACAAATATATGAAGCATACAGAACTCCATACGCTCATGACATGAAAAAATCTACACCTAGGCATATAATTATAAAAGTTCCAGATATATATATATATAAAAAAAAGAACGAAATACTGAAAGCAGCCAGAGAAAAGAAAACAGTTACATACCAAAGGAAGCCCATCAGGATCACAGCAAAATTTTCAACTCAAACACTCAAGGCAAAAAGAGCCTAGAATGAAGTGTTTCAAGCCCTAAAGGAAAACAACTTCCAACCAGACTGATGTATCTTGCAAAACTGTCCTTCAAAACTGATGGAGAAATAAGATACTTCCATGACAAAGAACACCTGGAAAACTTCACATATGCAAAACTTGTGCTCCAAAACATTCTAAAGATTATCTTGGAGAAAAATAAGGAAAGCTACAAATCCATGAGAACTAACCGAGTCAACCCATGGGGCCAAATAAGAAACTGATGGGAAAAGGGCAAAAGTAGAATAACAGAGCCAAGAACAGGAAAACATGGCAGTACTAAATTTGCCTATATCAGTCATAACCATTAATGTCTACAGACTCAACATACCAATTCAGAGATACAGTCTGGCAGAGTGGATCAAGAAGAAAGATCCTACAATCTGCTGGACATAAGAAACACACCTAGTTCAGAATGAACCCATGGACTGTAATTAAAGGGATGGAAAACAATACTCCATGTGACAAGAAACAACGAAAAAGCAGGAGTGGAGATCTTATTTGCAGACAGAATAGACTTCAAGCCAAAACTGATAGAGAGAGATAAAGATGGACACTATCTTTTAGTACAGGGAAAAATCCAAGAGAAAAAAATAACAAGCTTAAATATCTATGTTCCAAATTCTAATGCACCCAACTATATAAAGCAAACATTAATGGACATGAAAAATCAGGTAAACTCCAATACAATAATAGCAGGGAACCTCATTACCCCACTGTCACAAAGAGACAGATCGACTGGACAAAAAGTCAATAAGGAAATACTTGAGCTCAACTGGACTCTTTAGCAAATGGACTTAATAGATGCCCATAGAGTATTTCACCCCACAAAATCAGAATTTACATTCTTCTCAGCTGCTCGTGGATCATTCTCCAAAATAGACCATGTGCTCATTCATAGAACAGGTTTAAGCAAATGTAAAATCCCTTGTATACTATCAGACCATAATGCCCTGAAATTGGAGCTCAATAGCAAAAGAAAGCCCAGGATCTTCACAAAGACATGCAAACTGAACTACACCCTTCTGACCAACCAATGGGTCACAGAAGAAATTAGAAAAAAAATCAAACAGTTCTTACAACTAAACAATAACCTTAATACAACATATAGAAATTTATGGGACACAATGAAAGCAGTTCTATGAGGAAAGTTCGTAGCAGTGAAGGCCTACATCCAGAAAACGGAGCAAGCTCAAATAAATAATTTAATGCTGAACCTCAAGTGACTAGAAAGAGAGGAGCAAGACAAACCCAAGGCTCACAGTAGGCAAAAAATTATAAGGATTAGGGCAGAAATTAATGCAATAGAAACTAAGAGAATGGTACAAAAATCAATGAATTGAAGAGCTGATTCTTTGAGAGGATAAACAAAATTGATAGACCCTTAGCCAACCTTATTAAACAAAGAAAAGAAAAGGCTCATATTTATGCTATTAGGAATGAGAACAGAGAAATTACTACCAACCCAGAGGAAGTCCAGAAGATAATAAATACCTATTTTGAAAATTTATACTTTAAAAAAAATGGAAAATGTGGAAGAAATGGGTAGATTTCTAGACACATATGAACTTCCAAAGCTGAATAAAGAAGATATAGAAATGTTAAATGCCCCAATAACAATATGTGAAATTGAAAATGTAATTAAAAACTTAACAACAAAGAAAATCCCCGGACCTAATGGTTTTACTGCTGAATTCTATAAAACTTTTAAAAAAGAGTTAGTGCCTCTACTTCTTAAACTCTTTAATGAAATTAAAAAGGAAGCAGTATTCCCAAATTCATTCCTGGAAGCAACCATCATCCTGATTCCCAAAGCAGAGAAAGATCCAACCAAAAAAGAGAACTACAGGCCAATATCCCTATTGAGCATCGGTGCAAAAATCCTCAGTAAGATACTGGCAAACATCATACAGAGAATCATCAAAAAGATTATACACCCTGAGCAAGTTGGATTCATCCCAGGTATGCAAGGATGGTTCAACATATGCGAATCAATAATATACTGTTATACACTATATTAACAGACTCAAGGACAAAAACCATATGGTCATCTCAATGGATGCAGAAAAAGTGTTTGACAAAATACAACACCCATTTATGTTCAAAACTCTACAGAAGATCAGAATAGATGGTCTGTATCTCAAACTAATAAAAGCTATCTATGAGAAACCATCATCCAGGATCATACTAAATGGTCAAAATTGAAAACTTTCACACTAATATCAAGAACAAGACAAGGATGCCCTCTCTCACCACTTCTGTTTAATATAGTTCTTGAAATATTAGCCATAGCAATTAGGCAAGAGAAAGGAAAAAAAGAAATAAAGATAGGAAAAGAAGAAGTTAAATTGTCATTATTTGCTGATGACATGATACTCTATCTAGAGGATCCTAAAAACTCAATTAAAAAACTGCTGGACCTAGTCGCCAAATTTAGTTGCATAGCTGGTTACAAAGTCAACATTCAAAAATCAATAGCCTTTGTATACACAAACAGTAGACCCACTGAGATAGAAATTAGGGAGTCAGTCCCTTTCACAATAGCACCCAAAAAATAAAATATCTAGGAATCAATCTAACAAAAAAGGTGAAAGACCTCTACTCTGAAAACTATAGCACTCTGAAAAAGAGGATAGAAGATGATATCAAAAAATGGAAAGACATACCTTGCTCCTAGGTAGGAAGAACAAATATCCTCAAAATGGCTATACTCCCAAAACTACTACACAGACTTAACACAATCCCAATTGAAATCCCAGCAGCATATTTCACAGATCTAGAGAAAAAAATCTGAACTTTCATTTGCAACCAAAAAGACCTAGAATAGCCAAAGCAGTTCTAAACAACAGGGACATGGTGGGGGGTATTACAACTCCGAACCTAGAACTATACTATAAATCCACCGTGATAAAAACTGCATGCTACTGGCAAAGTAACAGACCTCAGGATCAATGGAGTAGACTAGAAGATCCAGAAACTACTCCAGATACACTGAACCACCTCATCTTTGACAAAGGAGCCAAAAATCCTCAATGGAGGAAAGATAGCCTCTTTAATAAATGGTGTTGGGAAAACTTGGCTTTAACTTGCCAAAGACTAAAGGTAGACCTAGCTCTTTCACTATGTATCAAGTTAAAATCAAAATGAGTGAGAAACCTAAATATTAAAACAGACACTCTAAACCTGTTGTAATACAAGTTAGGTAAAACTCTTAAAGACATTGACTTAGGGAAAGACTTCTTGAACAAAACATCTATAGCTCAGGAATTGGCAGAAGGAATCAGCAGTGGGACCTCATTCTTTTAGAAAGCTTCTGCACAGCAAAGGATACCACCAACAGAGCAAAATGGCAACCAACAATTTGGGAAAAAAAAATCTTTACTAGCTGTTCCTCTGACAATGGGCTACCATCTAGAATATATAAAGAGCTTTCAAAAATCAGCCCACCCCAATTTAAAGACCCAATTCAAAAATGGGCACTTGAAATAAACATACTTTTCAGGGGAAGAAGTAAGAGCAGCTAAGAAGTATATGAAGAAATGCTCAACATCATTAGTCATTTGAGAGATGCAGATGAAAACAACACTGAGATTTCATCTCATTCCACAAAGAATGGCTGCCATTTCAGAATTAGCCAGCAACAAAAGTTGGCGAGGCTGTTGAGAAGAAGGAACCCTTCTCCACTGTTGGTGGGACTGTAGACTTGTACAACCCCTGTGGAGATCAGTTTGGAGATTACTCAAAAAGCTAGGATTGGAAGTCCCATTTGACCCAGCCATCACTCTGCTAGGTATATACACAAAAGAAAAGACTCATATCAGAGTGATATATGTACACCCATGTTTATAGAGGCTCAGTTTGTGATTGCTACATCTTGGAAACAACCCAAATGTCCATCTACTGGAGACTGGATAAAAAGCTGTAGTTCTTCTACAGAATGGAGTATTACTGTGCTATAAAAAATGATAAGTTTGAATCATTTATACTTAAGTGGACATACCTTGAGGATATCCTCATAAGTGAAATAAATAGGTCACAGATATGTAAATATCACTTGTTTTCTGGTATGAGAAAATAAAGATGTAAATGAGTCCTAGAATTGTATGTTATATATTGTGAAATAGAGAATACTCAAAGTGAAATAGGGTGAAGGGAGAAAAATAATGATATTATAACAAAAAGGAAAGGAAACAAAGTTTTTTATATAGGCTGGATGGTAGGGTGGGTAGGGCTATGGAAAAAAATGAGAATTAAGTTGTGTCGTATTCTGGTACAAATTTTCATTGTGGAGTGCAATCATGATGTGTATATATAATGTACCAATAAAGATTTCTATTGAAAAACAAAACAAAATACAACACTAAGGCTCCCCAGCAGCACAACAGAAGACACTCGAGAGAGAAGACCCAAGTGCGTCAGGAAGAGGCTGGATAAAGAGATTCGCGTCTGAAGATGTCGAGGTGATTAATGACAATACGTCTTACTATAATATTTTTAAAAATTTAAACATATGCTGTGGGTTTTGATCACAGGGGATTACATGAGGCACACGGGGCAGCAGCATGAGGTTGGAGAAAGAATTGTGGATCTGAGCTCAGAGGCTGGAGCTCACTGGCTAGAGCTTCTTCTCACTGCAACTGCTTATACTGGACAAGTTACATTTGGCTGCTTCCCTGAAGACAGTGTGAAAATAATCACGTCATCATCTTATCAGGCTATTACTAGAGTCACATGAGAATCTAGAGTCACTTTAAAATCACACATTATAGAAAATATGAACCTTTGCATTCTATGTCCTCAGCACACTTTCAACACAGTAACTTTCAGAACCACAACGATACAGACGTTTCCCTAACCAAAAGAATTACTGAGCCCAGCCAATGAAATAATGCTAAATATAATTTTGCCCTGGATCCAGAAACATTGTAATGAGGGAATAAAATGCTGATGTGCACACAATACACACCTATTGATACATAAATATCTGCGTGCACAGAATGGATTAGAAGCCAGGTTACATTTATAAGGTTGCTAACAAAGATTTGTATCTGTGCCTGATATTGTTATAAGGACTTTACATTCTTTAGACTTACGTGATTTTCATGGCTTTCCTTTAAGATACTATTTGGTTTCAGGTGCAGAAATAAAGAGTGACTTGTTTGGCATTATCGTATAGTGAGCAAATAGAATGGTCAACTCAGGATGAGGTCGGAGGAGCAGCATTTGTAGTTTCCTGCTGCCCAGTTCTCTAACCTTCTCCCTGGAGGCTGAGGTAAAATTGGAGAAGATACTGACTGCTTGCACAGAGACAAAACAACTGATGAATCTAAACTATATTTCCCTCACTCTGCCTGAAATATTTCTCTTGCATCTTTCCCTGTTATTTGGAAAACTGAAAACAACTTCTAGCCAGACCTCTTGAACAGTGAAAACCATTCTGTGTGCCTTTAGCCATGGCTCATTCTCTTTTCTGGTCATGTAGCAGCAAACATGTAAGAAAAGGGAGAGAATTTTAATAGAATGTATTGACTTTGTGAGAAAAAAATATATTTACAACACACGAGTTTAAGGAAAAAGCTGGGGTTTGGTCAAAGTGATCTTATTAATGAATACCGTCATCTTTCTTATGGGGATCACCACACACCCTTCTCCTTTCCAAATCCTGTTGGCCCAGTTTTGTCCAAAAGAAAAAAGAGTAAAGCACTGTGCACTCAGCAGAGAATAAACTATGGAGTCGTCCCACAGTTCATCAGCTTTCTCTCCCTCCACCAGCTCAGTGCCACGTCCTAAATAAAATTGTTCCTTTGACCTAAATTACATAATGAATACAACTATACTTACCCTCAGCTCAAATATCAAGAGAGAGATAAGAGAACTGTCCCATTATATCTAACAAAATGTGGGTTAGTTTGTTATTATAGAATAATGTTGCAAAATTTGAAGGCTCTGGTAGGTTTACCTTTTGATATTCTTAAGTGGAATTCTAAGTGAAATATACTATTTAAAAGTCCTGTAACTGGAACAGCCTTATTTTCCCCCAAAGTGGAACAGCCTTATTTCCCCCCCAAAAGTGAGGCCTAACTAGAAAATAAACACTGTGGTTACCAAGGTGATGTCAGAGTGATGCAGAAGGTGACACCTCACATTCCCGCTGAGCAGCCACCGTGTGAGGCAGGTGAGGCGAAGGGACTGGGCTGGGGCTTTAGGTCCAGTTTTCAAGGCCTATTATCTTCTGGTGGCATTAGAAAAACATCTGCTATGGGGGCTGGGGAGTTAGCTCAGTAGTTCCAGCGCCTGTCTTGCAAGTGCAAGGACCCGGGTTCAATCCCCGGTAACCACATACCTATACTGGGTGTGGAGACTCACACCCAGCAGCAACCAGTACCACATACCACAGTGCCGGGCGTGGTGGCTCACGCCTGTAATCCCAGCACTCGGGAGGCAGAGGCAGGAGGATTGCTGTGATGTGAGTTGGAGGTTGAGCTCAGGGCCAGCCTGAACCACAAAGCGAGACCCTGTCTCAAAAAAAAAGAAAAACGTCTGATACACATGGAGAAGGCAGGGGCATGCTTGCATTGAAGGTGGTTTTTCTGTTACTGTAAAAAATATATACAATAATCAACCGAAGAAGAGAAAAATCTTGTTTGGCTCACAGTGAAGGTTTCTGTTCACGGTCTCCCAGTGTTACTGTCTCCAGGTCTGTGATCAGGCAGCACAGCAGAGCAGGGAGCATTTGCAGGAGAAAAAGCGGGGACAGTGAGAGAGAAAGGGAAGTGGGCAGGGTCCCATTCTTCCTCAGGAGTCCAGCTGCAGAGCCAGCAGATCCCCCACGGGCCCCAGTTGCAACCTCCCAACTACAGACGCTCTGAGAAGTAAGCCTTTGCATGCCATGGAGAATACTTCATTTAGGCTACAGTGCAGACACGCGTGAGACCTGGGCACTAAAAATAACTCGAACCAGCGTCTTGAACATCATCTAAGATAATCATGTCAATAGCTTACTCTACTCCCTCTCTCTCTCCTCCTTTTCCATCAGTGTATTAATATCTCTTTCATCCTAAAATAGCATTTAAAAGTATATATAAATATATATATAATTAATAAATGCATGAAAATATAATATAATAAATAAAATATATAAATATAAAAATATATAAAAATTATATAATATTATCATATATTTATAATATAAGTATAATGACAAGATAATATAATGTAATGTAATAATATGATATAATTGTATGTAATTTATAAATATATAAAATACATAAATATATAATAATAAATATATAAAAATATTTAAAATGTGCATTCAATCACCTGGATGCTATATGACCTTTCGATACAGATGCACCTTGAGTAATGTTAGCTCAGGTTAAACAGTTATTTTCTCACAGCATTTCTATATGATGAACATCTTCAAATATTTGCTCCTCATCTGTTAAGGGTTCAGTATGCTGCTATTAGCAATTTTTTCTGCTGTGTCCCAGACCACTGGAATGCCTGCTTCTGTCTCACTGTAACTCGGCACCCTTCTGTCCTGCTCATTCTGGTGCCAACATTATCAGCTCAACTTTTTTTTCCCATACTAAATTAATGTGTGATGCCACAAAGGACTTATCTTTTGTTTTGGAGCTATTTCACTCAATGATGTGATCTATAATTTCATCCATATTGTTACAAATCACAAAGTTGTATTCTTATTATGTGTGAATAGTAGACCATTTTTGTAGATGTTACATATTTTCCTTGTCTTCTGATAAATAAACTATTCACCTATTCTTTGGGAGCCTCTATACTGTCATAGAGTGGAGGTAGCGATCGGTGCTCTTACCAACAGTGTGCCAGCATTACCTTCCTCCACACCACTGTCTGTGGGTTTTTTGGTAGTAGCCATTACTACTCAGGTGAAGTAGCAGATCAACATTCCCAAAACAGTAGTGATGTTGAGCATTTTTTCATTGTTGGTATTTTTATATCTTCATTTCGTATAAGTCTGTTTCGATTTGTTGCTTAGTTTGTCATGACAGTACATAGTTTGCAAATATTTTCCTTCATGCAGTGTTGTTTCTTCACTCTATTTCCCTTGCTGTGCAGCAGCTTTTTAGTTTAATGTAATCTTATTTGTCCATTTTTACTTTGTGTGTGTGTGTGTGTGTGTGTGTGTGTGTGTGCTTTTGATGTTGTTTCCAAAAAATCTCTTGAATGTTTCAATGTTTTCAAGCATTTCCTTTCAGCCAAATGATGTTTGACAAAAGTAATAAGAGCACATACTGAAGACAAAACGATCTTTTCAAATGGTACTGGAAATCCACCTTCAAAAGAATGAAACTAGGTGCTATTTCTTACCAGTTACAAGATCAACTCTAAACAGATTAAACACAAACAGAAGACCCGAAACTATGAGATTGTTGGGTAAAAATGAAGAACAGTAAAGGAATATAAGCACTCTTTGGTTGTGTACTGGTTCTCAGTTATTTATTCCCTTCCTGTTTTTTTTTTTTTTTTCCTTTTCAGTGAGGCTTCATGAGGAAGCAGATGTCGTTGCTGTCTCCACTTCCTCATTGCCTGTCCTTCTGTACTTCCTCCTGGTGGAGTATCCAACGTCATCATTTCTGAAGTACCTGGCTTCTTGGTAAGTTTTAACTCTGTTGCTTGTGTCTCGTTTTTGAAATGTTTTGTGTCCTTTTCCAGCTATGGATTCCAACTATCCTTCTACTTCTTTTGATCATTTTACTTACTTCCTATAGAATTTCTTTCTTGATCCAACCACAGAATCTTAGGCTTCCCCAAGTTCTGTTTGGCCACTTCTCTCCTGCATCGTTGGTCCCTTGGTGACTCAGGAACAGTGATTTATGACTCTGCAGTCCAGGTGAAACCTCCCTTCCACTGTGAGACCAGACAAGGATGTGCTCGGTCACAGGGGCTGCACAAATGCACGGAATCTCCAAGCTTACAACAAGTGGGACAGAAATTATTTTGGGTCCTGTTTTCAAAACAAGTACTTTAGTTAGGTACTGGGAGTCCTGGGGCTTCACTTGAGTCATACGTCTCCCAGATGCAGAGGTAGCACCAGCTTCATCCAAACTATTCAGAATAAAACTTAGAGGACAGTAAAAAGTTGGAATCTTTAACAAGAAGAGGGCAGGGTTGTTGGGCAACATAGAAAATAAGTGTCTTGTGCATGTAGTCCAATGCCACCAGAATCATGTGCCCTTTTCAACTCTGCAGAGCCAAGGTCGATTGGGAAGGAGACAATCCAAGATTTTGGAGAAGGAAAAGGACAGACTCAAACCTAGTAAGTCAAGAAAGTCCATCCCAATGATGAATGAATGGAGAGGGAAGAGGACTCTGGTGATCTGTGAAGATAGGAAAGCAATCAACTGGAGACAACAGAGATGAGCAGGGGCAAAGGACACCAGGATGTGTCTCCAGACTTTGTGTAATCAACAGAAAAGTACAATACCCATAGTTTCCAAAATCTGAAATTGCTGTCGAGTATGGTCAACTAAGTGTGTCACCACCTGTGTGATAGAATGGGGTGAGTTCGAGGATTGGATTAAACTACTATGTTTAGATCATTAATTTAAGTAGTTCAGCACCAGCAACTGACTCACCTGCTGACAGGTTGATCTGGTGAGTTACTGGAGCAATTAAGTGTATTCACACCCAATAAGAGGAGGGAATGTTAATATAGACACTTGTGTTCAGCCTCAGAACACAGAGAACCTGAGTTGCTGCATGTTGACTCTTACACGTCACCCCAGTTCCGCACATGAACACTTTCTCCTCTGGCAGAAGGAGCCATGCAGACACGAAGCTGAGAGGGGATGGTGGGTCACCCTGAAGGGATTGTGGGCACCAGCCCCTTCCTCCTGGCTATCTGGGAGTGGCTTTGCTCCTCTTATGCCCCACCATAATGCTACCTTATCATCTTCTGAAAGCATCAGGTATAATTCATTATAGACAGTAGTTTCCAAAACTCTAACCTCATAACAGTTTTGTCTTTTTCTTCATTTTAAAAACTAGATTTATTTTAATGGAGACTTAAAAATAGAAGTTGTGCCTAATTGCCTTGTTACAATGTGACACCTCATTGTGTGTCTACACCATGCAATGTTCAAATCAGGTGTCTGCAAACATTCATCATTTTTGTCACTTGTTTATGGTGACATGTGAAAGAAAGAAAATCCTTTCTTCTATCTTTTAAAAATCTACGATCTATTATTGCCAGGTGATAATTTCAAGTACTTTACTGTAATGATGGAACCCTGAATAACACACAAGTCAAACAAGAGTAAAAGTATGAGACAGTGAAATAGATAGACATTCAGTCCAGTGTATCTATCAGTAGTCCCTGAGACAAAAGGGTAAGCCTTAGTATTTCTCCAATGAACAATGAACATGCAGCCAGGAAGTACTTCGATCAGGATGTTTTAAGAAGAGACCCTGAATATTTATAGTTAGGGTTATAAGAAGAAAAACAGAAGAACAATTAAGATTTAAGCATGCAGGTATCACAGGCTGAATAGGCCGAGAGAGAAAAAGTCCCTTCCTGTCTGCTGGGGCAGTGAAGCATGGCCAAGTCCTGACAAGGAGCTGTGTGACAGACCTGAGGAATGTGGTGTGGTGTTGTATCAACATGGCCCCAGGATGGCAGGGTCTGGAAAGAGAAAGCAAACTGGAAGAAAATGGCAGGTAGTTCACTCTGGTTGGGGCTGGAAAAATACATTTCCTATGTTTTTAATGAATTTTAAATTTATGGACAATTCTGATTAAAAAGAGCACACATCCTAAATTTTGGACTGAAGTCATCTTCAGGGATGAATCTAGCCGACATTGTCATTCCAGCTAACCACACCTGCAAGGCTGTCATCTCAGGGCAGGGTGAAGCCAGCTATGCAGCCGACGGCAGGAGTCATGAAAGAAACAGATAGGGTGAAGGTCTTGCTTTTCAGGGCTCCCAAATCACTGCGTGAGTAGCCAGGTAAAGCAAAAAGAAGTAGGGCACTAAGGTGAGGTTTGGGCTTGTTGGACAAGAGAAACAGGAGAGTCTGAGCCTTCACAGTGGCCATGGGCTGGGGCTGAGGAAAGACTCAGTGTCTGGGCTGGGGGCTGGGAGATCTGCACTTCTGGCTGCTGCCAAAGAGGGGATGCCGGCAAGCTTCATCCACATGCACGGATGATACAAAGAATGGTGGGATTGCAAAGCAATCAAGGCTCACACACCTAAAAAACCATGATATTTCTTTTGTTAACAGTTTCTCATGGACTAATATAAAAATTAACAATACCTGGAAATCAAAATGAGTAGACAATAAGAGAGAACATGTGAATGCACACAGAGTAATAAAGTTAACTTCTTTGAAGTTACTTTCAATGAAGGGGCTAAGAGAACAGAGGAGATTCCGACAGGATAAGAAATAACAAATCGTTTAACCTTTGCAGGAACTGGATGGTAGGTTTAAAACATACTTTTTAACTTTAAAAATAACTGACAATTTTTTTCCATTGTTTAAACTTTGATTCTGTCCCCCTGTTTTTCACTAAAATGGTTCTAAAGCTGCACTTGGTAACATTCCCACCAACAGATGCAGGAAATTCTGGAAACCTTTTCACAAAATCTGTGCTGTGGACATTTCCTATTGAACAGAACAGACTAACACAGTTCACATCAAACTTTAAATCAAAGCAAAACAACACACAGTGGAACCGTTTTTGTCATTTAACCCATCAATTATGTGGTGAGATTTAAAGAGCAGAATAAATTTTTATTATGCTAAATTGTGGATGTCAAAACAAACTCACCCTGAGTATGTGTAATAAATGTCGCGATTACTCTGATTTGAATGGACTGTCATAATCTTTGAAGCTCATTGGCTGTTAAAAGTTATTCTTCACCTAAGCAGCTAACTACATGACACAAGCAAGTTGAAGTGTTTTTACAGCCACACCTTGTCTGAAGTATTCCTGGGTAAATTTCTCATCTACTAAGCTAATGCATCACTTTAACTTCTTGCTGTTCACATCCATAGCAATACATCCTGGCCTTCTGGTGTGTGAACATCCTTAATTAGGCCAACAACACACTAGTTAGGCCTAGAGTCTCAAATCACGGCCTTGTGCCAGAGCAGTAAGGCCCATCAAGACACATCAAGTTAGTTGACTGATTGCCAACTTGATATGGAAAAGATATCTGATTCTCTACCATACCAGAGTTTGAAAAGGGAGATATGTTTTGAGTAATATTGAATTATTAATAATATAAAAGTAGTTCAAATTCATGCTTAGACAATCCAGAAGCATACATTTTCTTAAGTAGGCTTATTAGTTTGCCTGTATATTTATACTTTCTCTTTACTCAAAAAAGATGGAAAGGAGGGAGAGAGGAAGAGAAATGAGAACAAGAAAAATTAGAACTTGTGTATCTATTTTCCTTTTGATGAAAATTTGAATTGCTTCCTGCTGTTTTGATAAGATATCTGTAAATATTTTTGTATGCATTATGTATGTTTGTGTGCATGTGTTCATGTGGGTAGTATTTGTTTCACTGTATCTAAACCTAAGAATGAAATTGTTGGATGGCAAAATAGGTCTACTAAACTACACTAAAAATTGCTCAATAAATCCCCCAAATAACTCTATTTCATATGTACACCAAAATATGCACTTTTGTATTTCTAGATTTGAAAGGTAGCTGTTTATATGACACAAATTTGAATTGGAAGCTAGTACATCTGAGGCTATTTTGTTATTAGAGTTTATTTCATTAACTCAATTTTGTGGAACCAGAATATTGTATAAAGTGTGAGAATATTTTAACAGTGTTACTAAGTAACATTGCTCTACAGATTATGAAGCCACTTGTGTGCCCACTTTTTTCTCAGGAGGCAGGGCAAGGGCATCAGGCTTCTGTGGACTGTACCCAGTGTCTCTAAGCAAGTGTTACTCATCTTTACCTCAAGACAGAAAATAAGAATTAGAAATGACTTTCTCTGTGTGGCTCTGTTGTGAATTTTTCTTTGGATTTATTCAATTAGAGTGTCTGTGGTTTAAGGGATTGAATCCAGGGCCTGTCTGGGTCAGGGAAGTGCTGTAGTGCTGAGCTGCTCCCTGGATAAATTTATTTTTAAACTGACACATAAAACTAACATAGGATGTGATGTTTACATGCAGGTGTACATCTTATCATGTTTAAATCAAGTTAGACATATCTTTCTCTCAGAACATTTATCACAGATTCATGGTAAAAACTTTGAAAATCTTTTCTTCTAACTTTTTGAAACAGTAGGAAACTAATATCGTATGCATCATTCTCTGTGCATCAAAGAAGCAGAGCAACTTCTTTCCGAGTGTGAGTGAGGACTCAGGGATCTACTTTCCTGTCCTCCATTCCCTCTCTCCCAAGGCTCCAGCAACTCTCAGTTTCTATGAGAACAACTTATCTGTAGGCCACATTACAGTGACCACACAGCCCTTGTTTTTCTATGATCCACTGATTCATGTAGCACAAACTTCACCAGTTCCAATGTTGTCATCACTGATAGAGATAAGTGGTGTTTCACAGCATATGGGTGCCACATTTTCTTTATCCATTCATCATGATACTTAGTTTTCATTTTTTTTGTTGTGTTAGCTTTCCATTACTATGACATAAAACAGAAAACACACAAAGAGAAACCTAACCAGACTGACTTACCAAGAGAGGAGACTTATGGTTTGGGAGCGGTCAGTCCACCATCTATTGGCTGTGAGCCTTTGTGCCTGTGCTGATGCTTTTGTAGAGAAAGGTCTTTACTTCAGTGACAGGATATAAGGGAGTTGGGGTCCAAAGTGACCTCTGAAGGAATGTCAGCGTCCTCAGTCCTCCCAGTGATCTTCTTCCCACAGGGCTTCACGATACCCCAACGGCATAGCTCTGAGAGCAAGCCTTTCACATATGTGCCCTTGGGTATTGTGAGCATGTGGCCATGAATGAGGTACACAGGTCATTTATTTCTTCTCAGGACAGACCCCAGAGTGGGATTGCTGGTCTGATGATAGCTATGTTTTTAATTTTTTAGGAATATTCACACTGTTTTCCATAATGGCTGTATAAACTTGTAGTTCCACACATGTGAAAATAGTTCCTCTTATTCATAACTTTGAAAAAGGAAAAATCAGAAAAAAATAGTTTACTTCATATACTCATGGCTATTTCATAGCACATAAAGTAACAAGTAGATTTATCAAATTCAAGTAATGAAAATTAAGAACAATCAAGACTCATTATAAAATTACTATTTTGATACCTGCATATTTTAGGATGCTGAAGTCCAACAATCTAATTATAAGAATGATTCAGGGAAATCAATTTTATTAGCGAGTGATAGATTTATCAGTCGCATACATCATTAGACTGCATTAATAAATTAAACATATTTTCACTGAAAAGAGAAATAGATAACTGACTAAAAAGATAAAACTGTACTGTGAATAATTGATATATCAATGGGAAAACTTAGGTCTAATAGATATTTCCTGAAAAAAATTACCATAACTGAGACAAAAATATTTTAAATAATTAAATTTATTATCAAATGTCTTCCATAAAGAAAATTCACGATGCAGGCCCATTTATTCATGATGCTTCAAGCCTCACACCCAGCCGAAGGGCGTGACTGCTGGATGGAGGACGGGGGAGGGGCCTGGTCTCTCTTCTGGCTCCTCCCTCGGGTTCCCGGATGCAGGTGTTTTCTGTGAGGGCCCTTATTTAGTGTCATTCTTTAACCAAAAAATACCATTGCCACAAAATTACAGATATGATAAAAAAAAGTTCCTTAAAGGTTAATATTTTTATTAAAAAAAACAGAATTTTAAGTCACTAAAGTTAGAGGATGAGGGATAAACAAACAAGCACGAAGTCTTATATAGAATCAGTGTCAGGAAAGTAGTGAGCTGAGCTGGTACCTTGATTTTTATCTTGGATATTTTTCTCATTGCTGAGATAAAACAAAAGCAAAAACAACAAAAAACCCAAAGTTAAAGAAACAAAGGTGTCCTTAGGTCACAGCTGTGGAGGTAGAGGGTTCAACCCATGCTCAGCCTGCTCCAAGGCAGGGTCATGCAGCAGAGAGCATCACAGAGCAGAAGCAGTCCACGACAAGGCGGGGCAAGCAGAAGGCAGAGAGCAGCAGGTAAGTGGAACAGCAGGAACACAGGCCTCCTTTCTTTTTTGTCTCTTCTAAACCACCTACCTTTTGGGGTGTTGCCTCCTACACCCAGGTGGGGCGTTCCCATTGTCCACACCCAGACCTGTGCCACACCGTTCCGTGGCTAATTTAGTTATCACACATGCTTAACCCCAGCATCACACACCCTAGATCCAGCCACCTCTGAAAAGCCCCACTTGTGACCCCAGGATGTTTTGGGGAACATTTAGAGACAAGCTATAACAACCCCTAAATTGTATCAACTATAAAACAATGTAGATCTCTGTGTATAAGAAGATGGTTCACTGTATAATAATCTGGAACAAAATGTCCTTATATATCCTTCTTTGCACATGTTTTCTGGGAATATGCAAATTAAAACAAAACAACTTCAGAATAATTAATTAAAAGTTAGAGGTAATTTGCATCAAAGATAATAGGTTTAAATTTTATTTGTACCTTATAATTTCCCGAAGATTTTATGTAGAATTTTTATGCTTACTGCTAACAGAGCTTGTTTGTATTATGTCACTAAAACACTGGACAGGATTTCATCTTTTTCTCCTGTTTTTTGTGCTATAAAAAAAAAGAGCATTATCTGTTCATTCGTTGATTGAAAATTGTGTTGTTTTCATAGTTTTATTATTGTATGTAATACTGAAATGAACAGATGTCTCTTTAACCTAACAATTTCAAATCTTAGGACATATATGGAAGTGGGACTTGTACATTATTTGGTAATTCTATTTTTAGCTTTTTGAGGAAACTCCCTTTTAATTTCTGTAATAACTGAATAAAATTTACCTTCTGACAGTGAAGAAGTTCTCTCTTTTCTACATCCTTGCCAACACTTGTTAACATTTTTCTTTGCAGTAGCAGGCATTATGTCATGTGACAGGTGATGAGTCATTGGAGTTTAACTTGTACTTCCTGGATGATTACTCAGTTGAACCATTTTTACATATCTATTGGCCATTTATGTATCTCTTCAGATCATCTGACAATTTCAAAAATTGGGCTCTCTTCTTGCTATTGAGTATTGCAGGGTGTTATGTAATATGGATAGTTGTCCTTTACAGATGTCTGATTTGCAGATATTTTCTCCCACTTGACCTTTGTCTCTCCTTTCTCTTGCTTCGTTGGCTGTAGGAAGTTTTTAATCGGGTGCAGACTCATTTGTGTTTTACTTTTTATTGTTTATGTTATTAAAACCTTATCCAAGAAATCATTTCCCAGGCCAAAGTCATGAAGATTTTTCTCTCATTTGTTATAGAAGCTTACAGTTTTAATTTTCACACTTAAGTTTTTAAAACCACTTTTCAATTGCTTTTTGTGTCTGATATGAGATCAGCGTCCCTTCCCCACTGTTCTATGGAACTAGCTTCCTCAATGTCTTTCATTAAAAAAGGTTATTCTTTCCCACATTGTGCGTTTTTCGCTTCTTTGTTAAAAATCAGTTCTCTTAATTTGTTGGCTTTACTTAGAGGTTTTCTGCTTTTCTTCCATTTAACATAAATCTTCAATTCTCACAGATTTTAAAGGAAAACAAAGTGGATACCTGTGGAGTCATTAAAAACGTCTCCTCATGATACATGCTGTCGCTGTGACTTATTCTCAGCAACAATGTAACACTTCCCAGAAACTGAAGCACAAGCCCTTTGCACGTTCAGATCTGTGTGTGTGCTGACTGTCTCCATGGAAGTACAAACCAACGTAAAATTTAACACAGTGAGAACAAAATTAAATTAAGTTCCACTCCAAACTTATACATATGCTTTGCTGCAGCCTTTTCTATATCCATGGATAGTTTAGTTTCTCTTAATATTCTAAGAATAACTTAGTAAGTCAATTTATATCAAATACTTCACAAGATCTATCCAGATATTTTTTTCACTTAATGTGGAAGATTTGTTGTAATGCATATCTTTCCATTCTTGATTATTTAACACTACATCATAATCAGACTCATTTTTCAAGTGCTTAAATTGTGACCAAAATTCCCTATTTCTTTATTCAGCTTTAACATTAAAGCCTGAGTTCTATTGCGTACACATCCAATTCAATCTTAAAATTTTTCGGTATTCAAAACCCATAAAAATCAATTCCATTCCTTAGTCTAGGTTATCTTTTAGGCAGAGAAAAATAAATGTAAATCAAAATGTTTGGAAATGTTCCCATGGACACCAACTTGCTTTTATATATAAAGCAGCATTTTGGGGATGGGAATATTGGTGGGCTGCATGGACTGGAGTCCACACGAAGTAACCACAAGCCAGAAGCTTAATGGAAAATGGGCAGATACAGAGTCTGGAATGACTTAGGTTACTTTTCATGATTTGCATTTGTGGTTTCAGATAAAAAGCCATAATTAGAGAGCAGAGTTACTCCATATAGCAAGGGTAGCACTTCGTGGTGTCAAAAATCACTCAACTCGAGTCTTCAAATCTGTCAATCTGATACGTCCCATACCAGGGTACCATATGGTCTGGGTTCACTCTGTGAACCTAGAAACTTAAGTAGAATTAGTTTGTCTTTAATTTAATAGATGTATTCATCGTGCCATTAATTTACTGACTCATGCCTTCATTTTGTAGCATTAATTAGTGCCTTATATTACTATTTGCTTGAGGGGACAGGCTGAGAGCAGAGATCTTGATTAAAAATAGTGGGTCCGATAATCTGTGAATGTGAAATTGGTACTTAGAAGTACAGGTGTGCTCTTGGTGGATCACTGCCTCCACTTGCCTTTGTGCCAGCCAGCACTTGCATTCTCCAGAGGCGGTACCTGCAGCTCTGTCTGCGGGTTATCTCTTCCCACCAATCCTGTTCTGCCACAGGTAGAAAGGTGAGTGCACAGTCCAAAAGCCAGTTCTGACAGGTGGGACAGCACAGCAGGTCATCGTGTGCAGGATTGCCAAGCTCCCCACAGTGTTCAAGCTCCCACTCCCCTTGTTAGCTTCTCTCCATCCAGTAATCTATTTTCAATCTCTGTAATCTGATAATGTGATGCCATGTCTATTACTCAAGAAAACTTGTATCAGATTCTGCTTCTGGGAAACCCACATAAAGACAGTATAACAAGGTCATCAAGGGAGCAAATCATCATAATGAAATATTCTATGGACCACTGTAAGTATGTATAACAAATGTCATGGAAATCAAACCAAAAATTATATCCATTTACTACAAATATAGGAATTCTTTTCTAGGTCTCTAATTTGTGAGAAAATATATTTTTTATATCCCTCTAAGAAACTGTCCCACAGATTTCTAAAAATGTAGATCATTAATCAGAGACAAATCACTCTGCCTAGGAAAAGATCCAATCAAGAAATGGGAAACTGAAATGAATTGATATTTCTCAAAGGGCAAAGAGCCAATTAATACATGAAAAAATGTCCAGCATCACTAGTTATTCCAGAAACGTAAATTTATGTAAATTTAAACAATGCTGAGATTCCATCTTACTCCAGAAGAAATGGTCATCAGGAAATCATATAACAACAAATAGAGGGAAAGAAGAACAGTTCTGAGTTATCTGTGGGAACGTGAACCAGTGAAGAACTGTAGAAATCAGAATGGAGATTCCTCCAAATATCAAATTTAGAAACATAATTGACCTAATGGTGTCTCTTATAGGCATCTTCCAATACAGCTAATGACAACCTATTACCATTACACACACGTACCTGTGTTTATACAGCACGATTCATCATAACTAAGTCTTAGAGGCAGCTAAAATATCCATCATTAAATGAGCTGATAAAGAGTGTTTTTTTACACACGGTGGAGTGTTTACAAATAGATGTTCTTTGAGTTGCATTTTGCTCAAGGAATAACTTTTACAAACAAATATAGTAAGTTGGAACCTAAAACCGGAAGGCCAAGACCTGAACTGTGGTTCAGAAGTGGAGAACTCAGCACAGATGAGAAGCTTGAGAAAGAGGAGGTTGGTGGGAGGCCCTGCAGACCTGGGCATATACCTGAAAATATGAGTAATAGAAATAATGGTGGGACCCTCTGCCAAAGAGCTCAACTCAGTGGCCTTCTGCTCTGTAACAGTGTAAGGCCACTCAGGAGGCTGTCCTAGCTCCACCAGTTGCTAAGTGCAAATGAAAAGCATATGAATGAATTTGACGACATAAGCCCTTTAAGCTACATTTGGCAGAAAATTACCAAGTGCGTAGGCACTGGAAAAAGGGGATCAATCCCCAAACTTTGCAGAGACTTAATCACAGGTCATAAATCCAAATCTCTATCTAGTATCCTATTTTTATTTCCCCACCGAATGGTTTGAATCAACATAACTGCACTACTATACCATTTATTTTGAAGTTCCTGAGTAACAAGCATTATATTCAAGAATTCAACTCTCACAAATGAAAAAAAGCTTGACATGTTGTTACTGGTGCTGAGTACGTGTAGGAAGGCACTCGTCTTCCTATGCCCTGTCATTCATTATGTTTGAAATTACTCACAGTCAAGTGAAAAAGTGGACAATAGCAGATTCTGTTGTGCTCCTTTGTGGTCACCATGCTGGCCCCTGCCGGGGTGCCCTGTGCATCTTCTCAGACTCCTCTCCTGCCCCCAGGTGCCGCCCATGGGCTGGACAAGGGGTTCTCTCTCCCCTCTCCATGGTGTCCGTGGCTAAGGACTGACGAGGAAAGGGTAAGCACAGTGCTCCGCAAATCTCACGGCTCCGGCTCCGTGTGCAGCGATGCCAGGCTCCCCGGATTTCTTCTCGCTTGGCTTCTCCCTTAGCCTATCTCTCTTCCTTTGCAACCGTGTAAGTTTTCCCTGGGATTATTTCCTCCCCAATAAATCACCTGCAAAAGAGCACGGAATTCAGCATTAAACGGTTTTATTTTAAAGCTGATAAGAATTTAAAAATAAAGACCAAGCACAGGCACCAGAGGCCGGCTCTCAGATTGAGTCTATTTTCTTATCTGCACCAGTTAATTCTGTCAACATCAGTTTCTTTTGAAACATGAAGAAGATAACATTTCCCTGACTATAGCGAATTATATGCTGAACAGCAAATCAAACTATACATTTTAAAACATTTTGAAAAGGGGAATTTCTATGTGATTACCATACTGTGCTATTTTATTATTACAAACAGTTGCAAATTGTATGAAATTTAATTATTATCGCATCACTAAATTTGACAAAGTAAGAAAATAGCTTAAGGCAAATAAGGAAAGACTTGTACTGCACACTTCACCCCGCTGACTTTGTTTTTTTTTTTGTTTTTTTGTTTTTTTGTTTTTTAAGGTTTTTTGAGACAGGGTCTCACTTTGTGGTTCAGGCTGGCCCTGAGCTCAGCCTCAAACTCACATCACAGCAATCCTCCTGCCTCTGCCTCCCGAGTGCTGGGATTACAGGCGTGAGCCACCACGCCCGGCACTGGTATGTGGTATTGGTTGCCGCTGGGGTGAGTCTCCACACCCAGTATTGTTTTGTGGTTACCGGGGATTGAACCCGGGTCCTTGCGCTTGCAAGACAGGCGCCGGAACCACTGAGCTATATCCCCGGCCCCGCTGACTTCGTTTTTCTTGAGCTCCTCTCCACCTGCCTTTTCCGGCCATGCTGGGAACTAGACGGGCAGGTGAACCTCCGGAACTCGCTACTTTTATGCACAAGGTGAGTATGGTTTGCTCTATTTTCCAGAGGTGAAGAAAGGTTTTGCAAATTAAATGCCAACATCTGATAACTTGTATCCTTCAAAAAATAAAAAGAAAGCATGGGTTCAGCTTAGCTCAATGCTGTAATAATAATCTAGCCACCGATAGCATGCTCTGTTTGTCCAGAATGCCCGCAGAAAAGAAGAGGTCACTTTTCCAATTCAGATTCAGTCCAGCAATATAAGTGTCTGCACAACAGACAGTGTCCGTATAAGCTCCTGTGTAAAGCAATCGTGCTAGGTGCAGGCAGCAGGACCCGCAGGGCCACTCCCTTTCGGCTCCTGGCCCGCGGGAATTCTCACTCCTGACGCCAGAGTCTGGGCCGCCCCTTCCCGGAAGTGTAGTTTGGGAAACGAAAGGGAATTAACTGTCAGTTGTATTTTACCCCCTCTCTGTTTTACATGTTTTCTTTTTTTTTAAGTTATTGTTCCTCATCCACGCATTTCTATATTAATAGGCATAGCTTATAAATTTGGTTTTTCAGCAATGTGTATGAAATTACTTTGAAATATCTAAAACAGAACCCAAATGACGTGTTCTCCTCTTGTGTTACATCTTCAAATAAACTTCACTGAAGAATAATTACCTGGTGATTTCACGTGGCTGGAGCAGATGGTGGAGTAGTTAAAAGTCAGCGCAGGTTGAAGACCAGACACGAACTGTAAGGATCAGGTGTTATGTTTTCTCACAGGAGTTTTAGCTCAGCAGCACAGATATAAGAAAAAAGAACAGAAACAATTTCCTTAAGTTATCTCACCTAGGAATGCATGGAAAATTTTAAATACTATTGATTCTCCATAGCATAGTGAGCACAAAGAAAAGCATGAGTTTGCTGTTTTCACTAAAGTGGCTGCAATTTAAATAAACTTTTGAGGCTTTGAGCAAAAAGGCAGATTAGGAAAAGCATTGTTTGTAATTACAGGATATATATATATATATATATACACACACGCTCAAACTTAACCAAGCCTGAATTTATCTTGAATTACTACATTTCTGAGAAAATGATTGAAACACTTTACTTCTGATTTAAAAATGAGCAAACTTATTACTAAATTAAACCTGTTTCCTTGATGAGAAATGAGTGGAATAGATGGGAAAATCTACTGAAGACGGAATAAGGTTGTCCCCCCCACTGACGAAGTGGTCACCAGAGTGGGCTGTGGGTGAACCCTGGCCCTGGAGCAGAGAGAAGGACCCTTTCAGGGAAAGAAATTCCTGAAATTCAAGGGCAGACTTGAAACCCAAAGATGTTTGCTTCCCACTGGCTCTCCCGCCCCAGAGTACAAAGGCCTCCGTGGGAACTAAACTCATCCTGTTGCTCAAGCAAACTTCTGCTGTTTAAAAATCCTGTCTCATCAGCCTGGAGGCCATACTGAGTGAGGATTTGCTCTTCTGCCAGCACAATTAAGGGAAATGAGAAAGAGATGGGGGAGGGGGAGAGGGAGAAGAGGGGGGGAAGGGGGAGGGGGGAGGGAG
Organism: Petromus typicus; assembly: GCA_004026965.1. Classification (NCBI taxonomy): domain Eukaryota; kingdom Metazoa; phylum Chordata; class Mammalia; order Rodentia; family Petromuridae; genus Petromus; species Petromus typicus. The sequence continues at coordinate 8,225 of PVIR01004476.1, read as the reverse complement.
AGAGAGAGAGAGACAAAGGTAATGCAAAACATGTTAGCAAATATAAAACTCCAGGGCTTTATCTTCACAGCTGTACTCCTCCCAAATGAAATCATGTTGGACCAAGTTAGTAATGTTATTATAATACTATGAAAACAGAAACAGAGAAAGATAAATAATACCCCCACGAAGTTTGCGGATCGATGGTTTTTGCCAGTTTTGAGCAATTTATGTGCTGGACCTGATGTTAACTTTTCACTGGGTCATTTCCAAATTGAAGCAAACAAAATCTTTCCGAATCTGATTTGTGATTATTTCCTCAATGATTAGGTGGTTATATGGCAGCTTTGTTGTCTCAAGTACTATCAGCTGTACAGATGAAGTGTGCGCTAAGCTCTCCTTTGGGGTTTAATATTAATTCACCTCAAACTTAACATTTACTTTGCTGATTTTTAAGCTGTTTAATGCTTTCAGACTTTTACTTCTGGAAAGACTGAGTATAGACACTTTTCTCACTTCTTCCACCAGGCACAACTAAAAGCTACAGATCTTACATAAATAAAATGTAAGAAAACTACGAGAGATGAAAGGAAGAAACTGAAATGACTTCCCCCTCTTTTATTTTTGCCTCATACTTGGAGCTGAGTAATCCAGCAACTCAGAATTGTCACAAGTATAGCCAAAAAGGGAGAGAAGTGGAGGGAAAGGGAAAGAGAAAGTTAGAAGGAAGAAGAGAACGGAGCAAGAAAAGGAGAAAAGGAAAGAAGAAGCCTGTTTGTAGATTGACCCAAACATTGCAGTACTATCTAATATGTGTAGGAGAAATGTATGAGACAGTTCTGTAACAATCCTGAGGGAGAGGGCACCTACACAAGTATTCTTTGTACACATCATTCAAATATAAAGTGGTAAAAACAAGTAGGCTGTAGAGTTATATGTTGTATATAGAGCCACCATGTAAAAGAGGCTACATGAAATGATTCAGTAAGCAATAGATAATTACAGTGAAATTCTAAAACATGTCCCAAAGAAAAGAACAAAATAAAAATCAAGGAGAAAAAAGATGAAATAATAATAAAATGAAAGTGGTAGGGTGGGTAGGGCTATGGGAAAAAATGAGAATTAAGTTGTGTCTTATACTGGTACAAATCCCCATTATGGAGTGCAATCATGATGTGTATATTTAATGTACCAACAAAGATTAAAAAAATGAAAGCATAAATAAGCTCTAAAATGAATAATTACATTAAATGTAAATGAACTGTATACCCAAATTAAAATAAAATTACTGAATTAATCAAATATTATTACCTATATGCTATTTAAAAGAATCTCAGTTAAAATAACAATATAGGTAAGAAAGGGAAAAGTTATGTTCTATAAACACTAACCAAGCATTTCACTTGAGGCCAGGGACATAGTTCAGTGGTGCAGCGCCTGCCTGGTAAACACAAGGCACTAAGTTTGATAAAAAGAAAAAAAACAAAACAAAACCATCTTAAATTTAAATTTTTAAATGAAAAATAAATACTACTGAATGAATATACTTCAGAGGACAGAAAATTACCACACACACACACACACACACACACACACACACACACACACAGAAGATATTATATAATGAAATAAGAAATAAATCTGTAAATGAGACATAACAATTCTAACCCGTATGTACTAAAAGAGACACACAAAGCATGGGAAATACTAATATAAATGAAGGCAGAAACAGATAAATACAAAACTCAAGTTGACTATTCCAACATTCTTCTACAATAGCTGATAGAAAAAATAGGTAAGGAAGTCAACAAAAAATATATAATAATTCAAAAACAGCAAACAGCAATGGAAAATAATCAACATTTACAGTACAATGCATCCAAATGATGACAGAATATACATTCTTTCAAAGTACTCAAAAAAGATCATCTCCTGGACCACTGAACAAAATATTTAAAATAATTTAAACTCTGAACATAGAAGAAGAAATGCTCAATCAAGTATTTGCAAGAAAAATTAAACAACACATTGAAAAGGTCAGAAACAAAAAGTAGATGAAAGACCTGAATACGAGACCTTAACCTCTGAAACTGCTAGAAGAAAACTTCAAGTCACAGGCCCCACAAAGACTTATTGCATAGGACTTCAACACCATAAGAAATAATGGCAAGAATGAACATATGGAATTACATAGAATTTAAAAACCTCTACTAAGCAAAAGAACTAACAGGTGAAGTGGCAGTCTACACAACAGAAAAAAATCTTTGCCAGAGGTTTGAACACATGAAAGAACTTAGAAACCATAACACCCAAAAACGTTATCAATAAATAGACAGACATCTTTCACAAGTACAAATGTCTGTTTTAAATATATGAGAAAATGTTCACCATCCTTAACCATTAGGGAAATGCAAACCAAAGCTACGTTGAAGTTACATCTCACCCAGACAGAATGGTTTTCATCAAGAATGCAAAAAGCAATAAATACTAGTGAGAGTGAGTGTGTGTATGGGGACCTCTCTGCACTGCTATTCAGAATGCAAATCAGCACCGCTCCATGGACGTTTCTCAAACCACTAAAAATAGAGCTGCCTTTCAAACTCGCTGTCCCACTTCCTAGATCATCCCCAACAGATTTAAATTGGCATCCACAGAATACTCAAGTCTTTTGAAGCACATTTCACTCTCACTAAACCACTGAAAAAGACTGAGTGCCAGGCTGGTCTCGTAGTACAGGCCTATAATCCTGCACCTTCGGAGGCTAAAGCAAGACAATTGTAAGTGCGAGTCCAACGTGCACAATTGTCTCAAAATAAAAAATCGAAAAGACACTGGGGATACAGCTCAATGTGAAAGTCCTGACTCAACCTCCAGAAAACATGTGCATACACAAACACACAACACGCAAGGGCACACACAGAAAACATAAGTGCCTGTTGGTACATGAAAAGACAAAGAAAATGCAGTGTATATGCCCAGTGGATTATTATTCAGCCAAAAAAGAATGAAATTTTGTCATTTGGAGGAAAATAGATGGAACTGCATATTATGTTGAGAGAAATTAGCCAGACTCAGAAGTCAAATACCATTTTCTCTCATAAGCACAATCCCTGTGGGGGATGAGAGTGGACGTGAGTGTAGAAGGGAGGATGCTACAGAGGAGGAAGGGCCTCGGGTAGAGGGCAGAGGGAAGGGCAGAGAGAGTAACTGGGCTGTGGAAATGTCAGTGTGTACTTTACATGTGCTTGATTGTGCTAAGATGAAACTCACCTTTGTACAACTTATATGTACTGAAAAGTCCTGAAATTCACACAGCATGTTCTGTGAGCACAAGTTAAACTAGAAATAAATAATAACATGCTAACAGATCTAAATACTTGGAAACAGAATAAAATATTTTAAATACTCTGCCAAACTTTGAATTCTACCAAACTTTCAAAGTATAATTCTGAATTGTATACAGTCTATCTAGAAAAAAAAGGGGGCATGCTTTCTAATTTATTTTATAAGCTAGTATTTCTCTAATACCAAACTTGAAGACAGTGAAGAAAACTGCAAACCAATGCTTCCATTGAACATAGACACAGATATCTTAGCAAAATTATACTACACAAAATTCAGCAATAAATAAAGAAGATAAAATGTCTTTATTTTATGAAGGCAAAGCTGGTTTCAATTTCAAATGCCAATCAATTTTCCCTGTTGTTCTAGTGGTTAGAATTCAGAAATCTCAAATACCAGTTAAGGTAATCTCCTGTATTTATGTACTAAAGAAGAAAAAAAAATCATATGATCAAATCAATGCATATACACAACAGTAACAAATTCCAAACACATGAATGGGAAAACTCTTATTTATCCAGATATAGAGGTCATCTTTCTCAACTTAAAGAAAAGGATGTGTATAAAATACCTTTGTTTTGTGATGTCCATCAGGGACAGATCATTTTCTCTAAGGTTGATGAAAAACAAAGAATTCTATTTCTAGGTGTCTCATTCAACATATAACTGAAATTTCTAGCTACTACAACGAGGCAGGAAACTGAAATACAACATACACAGATAAAAAAGAATGAAATAAACTCTACATATTTACAGTTGACATGATTGTGCAGATAGAATGAATCAAGGAAACTACATAAAATGCCAAGACTAATAAGTAAGTTCCACAAAACCAGAAAATACAACATCAAGACTCAAAAACCAACCTCATCTTATATTCTAACAATGTAAATGATAAAACAAAAATTAAATACACAATATAAATTAAAAGGTACAAAATGTGATTCTTAGATTTAACTCTAAAAAAATACATACAAGATTTTAATGCTGAAATCTTTACAATGGCAATAGAAGAAATAAAATAGAATGGAGAATCACATATTTAATCCAATTCCTATCATAATCTCAAAAGCATTTTGTTAGATACAGGCAAAACTATTGTAAAATTTGTATAGAAAAGCAAAGACAGAAATACCTGAAGCAATTTTGAAAAGGAACAAAGAGAAATCAGTGTACTTGCACACATTATGAGTTCTAATGAAAACTGTGCAGTGTTAGGGGAAGGACAGACAAATCAATATAACAAAATGAAGGTTCATAAGAAGAGTCACAAATATTGCTAACTAGTGTGTGAAAAATGTGAAAATGCAGCTCAATAGAGAGCAATCCTAAGTAAGCAAAATCATAAAAATTGAATAGCTGTTGGCAGAAAGAAAAAACTTTGTCTCAGATCTTTATGCAAATGACTCAAAATGGCACAGAGATTTATATGTAAATTATTATAAATATTCGAGAAAATATAGCAGAGAATCTTCCACATATAAACCAGGACACAATTCTTATAGTCAACTTCAAGATCACAATCTATTAGAGGAAAAATTGATAAATTATACTTCATTAAAATTAAAAGCTTTAATCTGAAAACCCTCAGGATAAATGATTTTGCCACTGGGTCTAAGGTAAAATGATGAAAGCTTCAAACATTATCAGATCACTAATAGTCTATGAAAATGATTTATCATGTCAAATCTTAAAGCTTTATAAAACAAAATACAAGTTAAAAAAACCCAAAGTACAAGTCATAGTACTTTAAATTATAACTGGATAATTATATTTTGAAGAAAATAGATTCACAAATTATACCAAATCAAATTAGTTAATATTTCAAATAATTTATTGTGTAAAATCAATCATAAGTAATCCTACCTAAAAAATCTGAATATTTAGTCTAGCAGTACACATTTTATTTTGCTTTAAAAAATAAACAAAATGACTAAATGAAAGCTCTCCAAATTACACTACATTCAGGCACAAATATAACTGAAAAAGTTTTTAGAAAACAAATTGATAAACTACAAGAGACAAAAAAATTATCCATTGTATTTTATAAAAGATTCAAAAAACAATATTCCAATGAATTAGAAAATATCAGAAAAAATTTAAGAAAAATGTAGAAATTTAATGATTTCCATAAAAATCATATATTAAAAATTGTACAGAGAATTTTTCCTTCTAAGGCAAAATCAGGATATATTTGCTCAGAGCCAGTAATGAGGAGTCTGTGTTAAATCTTATGCACTGCAGAGAGAACTGACATAAAAGGAAAATGTAACCATACATAAAGAACCATTAAAAAGTTCATACTTGTTAGTCTACTATTCTCACTTACATAGAAAAAAATTCAACTCTAAGAACGCAACCAAAATTATTATAGTTCCCTTAATTGACATTACACAGCTCTTAAAAATAATAAGAGGAACAGTTCTTATATAAGGATTTAGTACATATACATCTATACATACATGCATGCATACGTACTAGGAAAAATAAAACAAAATTAGGAAACACGCGAATCATCATGGAAGGACACTGACTGACGCCTGTGTGGCTTATCAGTGCTTCCCTGACGCGGCTTTTTCCTGCTTACTGTGCTGCATTTACACCCTGATTTTCATTCTAGTTTCTGGACAATCTCTTAGGTTCCCAAGAGTCCAAATGTTATCATCATGAACTATATCTGGACCACAGGAAATAAAATTTTAGTAAGATGTAGTGACCCTTGTATTCAGTGTAAGAGACATTGTTTTCTATGTTTCCCGAGCTCAATATTTTCTAAAATGCAGTTGTAGCTTTAATTAAGTCATCCACTGAATAATTTTTTTATTCTAAACACTTCTAAGCAGTGAATAATAAAAAGAATGTAATTCAGTCTTTGGTATTGTTTATAAATATTCTATTTTGTCTTGTAGATTCATATTGTCTATGAAAAAGAAAGAAAATTACAAATAAGCAGGGAACTTCTTGGAGTGAAAAATCTAGCAAACTCCTTTTTCCTTTACTCATTCTGACTCTAATTTAACACTCTTGAAATACATTCTCTTTTTATCATGATGTGTAGTGTGTTCCGAATTTGGAAACCAAGCATACAACTTCATTTATCAAACAGGCCTCTGTAGAATGCTTCCAGATTACTTTTGAAAGAAGCATCTAATGTTACACATAAGATATCCTATGTGACTACAGCCAGTATCATTGCTTTGACTATATAGCTTTTGCTGTTTCTGTGAATATTTATATTTTCCATACATGTATTGCCAGGTCTGACTAAATCAATTGTGCTTCCTTTTTAATGATAATTCATTAAGATTAAATATTTACTTTGAAAAGGAAAAAAAGTATTATGCTTATATCACCCTTCTTTTAGCAGCTGGATCTTTGAGCTCAAACTCGAAAGTATTTGAGTTATTTTCCTTCAAACAAAGGAAAATGTATGTATAGATAAAGAAAAACAGACCGTATCAGTGAAGAGACCAGGAAAATGGAGTGACTCTGGATAAAAATAGGAGACAAGAGATAGGATGAAAGTGTGTTCACTGTACACATTGTATTTTATGAATCTTTTTTATTAGTGAATGCATACCCTATTTAAATGAATGAAAATATGCATAGATAATTGGAAAAACATACAGAGAGATATAAAATATGTCTGAAACAAGAATTTTTTCTTCAATCCTATTTTTCTCTCAGGATAAAAATGACTGTAAGGAAAAATCCTTTGGGGGATATTTGAAGAAAAAATGTTTTAAATTCTCAGTGATTTATTACCATGCTTTCCACTGGGTTTGGAATTTTCAGAATCTGCAAGTGGTTATGTGACTGTGAATTCACTTCCTTGGCTGTTATCGATCTGTACCGGGAGTAGGTCATAAAACATTGACGGGACTATTTGCTCTGCTCTGAACCGGGTCCATCCTACTTAGGGCTTCTTGCCTGGTGGGAAGCGGGTATCCTAAGTAACTTGTAACGTGCCTTTTTGGATGCTCATTGTTTTACCTGAAAGGAAAGTAAGAGCGTGATCCTTCTATCATAGCTGAAGTTAAAAATGCTGGTTGAAGAGTTAACATCACGGTTAAGTTTAAATCGGTTGCGATTCTCAGAATAAAAGTGCTGCCAGACCGGTCGCTCTTGAGCACGGAGAGCAGCAGACATCTGACGGTGATCACTCCTCCTCCTCTGCACATAGAACCGTCGCTGAGTCATGAAAGGATGGCAGAGGCTGGAGTGAGACCCCCACGGACTCTCGCTCCGGATGGGTCTCCTGTGTCGCTGGAGTCTGAAGCCTCAGTTTCATGAGTTCTTGTCGCTTTTTTTTCACTCTGCTCTTTACAATGCAGAATTTGCTCTGTGTTAAAGAAGAAACACTCCACTGTAGAAATCGTGCCTCACTTGTCCTACCTTGTCCACAGAGAGCTTCAACCAGCTCATGGCGTCCAGATGACTGTATCCGGACCGTTCTGTTCCTAAAAACTGATGTTCCAAGTGTGAAACCTGTTATTTGTTTGTTCAAACGAAATTCAAACATTTCTTCTGAAAAACCTGCAGATAGCTTACAATTGATGGTCATTACAATAAACATTGCTTAAAATAGAAACACTGCAGTCCTGAGCTTAGGTATTAAGACTTGAGAAAAATAATTTATGAATGGAGTAAAAAAACTCCAAAGTATTTATATTTCTTTCAGTTTTGATTTCATAATGACTAAGCAGGAGTAAAATTGTCCATATTAGGGTAACTCCTGAGAGAGAACCGTACTTAGTATTGAGAACTTAAATAGAATATATTCAGTCTCTGCCAAGTGCCAAGCCACACTTCCTGGTGCAGCCCTGTAATCCTAACATTTTAGAAGGCTGAGGTAGGAGGCTTGTAAGTTCAAACCTAGCCCTGGAACTCATCAATTTAATGAG
>PVIR01004475.1:0-70626 GCA_004026965.1 Petromus typicus | reverse complement strand
AAAAACCTTAAAAAAAAAAAAAAGTTTCAGTAAAATCTGCCTAATAGTGTCACAGGTCCTTTACTTCTATTCCATTGTTAAGATGTTAATCCTAAAATTAGGAAGAGATAATTTTTCAAACAGAATAAAAACATATTGGCATTTTATGTTATAACTTTAAAATGCCATAACTCAGTGAGCTGTAAATAGTTGGTTAAATGAGACCAGGGATCCAACTCAGGACCTCGTACTTGCCAGGCAGATGCTGTAGCACTAAGTCTCCTTCCCAGCCCATTATAGATGACAGGAACTCTTTAGAATATCTCATACAAAACAAGGCTACTACTAGATTGACATCATTAATCTGGGCATAGAGGCTGAGGCAGGAGGATCACTGGGGAGTTCAAGGCTACATGGAGAGCCTTCTCAGCAACACGAGCTGACGTCATACTGCTCTTTATCTACGAGTAATGTTTACTTCAATGTGTCTTTCAAAGGCAACTGGAAAACTTCAGTGAACAGAATTGAAGGCATAGCCCCTTCTTCCAATTAGTCCTTTCACAGAATATTCAGTAAAGATGAACAGTGACATTTCAGTATCTAAGCACATAATTGTATACTGCAGAGATTTGTTTATTTAAGTAATTTCATTCTTGTTAGAATATTTTGTTCTCTTTTTTTCTTTGTACCAGAGATTGAACTCAGGACTTTCTGCTTGTCAGGCAGGTGCAGCACTGCTGAGCTAACACTCCAGGCATTTGTTCTCATTTAGAAGCTAAAAGTTAATCCTTGTGTCAGTAAGAACCAGTTTTCAAAATTTTAACTGTACAGCTAAATTAAGAGTTTTTGAAGGGAGAATTTGTTGATTGCTAACTTTTTTTTTTTTTTTAACAGGGGATCTTACTCTCCTGGACATTTTGTCAAATTCCGGTCATATTCTTCGAATTCTTCTTTAGAAGAAAAAGCTTTTACACTTGGGTCTTAATTAGGGTTACATAAGATAAAGGGCACAATAGAAATCATCTGTACCACTTATGGGCGTGCCTGTCACTCCAGCACGGGGGGCTGGGGCGGGAGGACAGCAGTGGGTTTGGGGCTGCTTGCACTTTAAGACCTGCCTGAAACGAACAAACACCAAAAGCTGTTGCATGCTGTGCTACTTGTAATGCTGGTCTGTGAGCCCGTGCTGTAGCTCCCAGACCACTCCCAGCCCTCCCTGTGAGACACGCAGGAGCAGACGTTCATTTTCAAATGCCTCCTAGCTAGCTAGCTGCTCCTGTTTTTCTTCTGCTGCCCTTCTCAAATATGGAATTGCATGTCTGGTGAGACATACTCACTGGCGCTACGCTGATGATGGTGGTTGTGCAAGCACTTCTGCGCCATCCGTGTCCCCTGCAGACCTGTCTGTTTTCCCTGTATCCTACCCCAGAGCCCAGCACATTCTCCTGTTTGTTTTTTGTTTTTCTTTTTTAGTTTTTTGAGACAGGGTCTCACTTTGTAGTTCACACTGGCCCTGAGCTGATTATGTAAGCCAGGCAAGCCTTGAACTCACAACAATCCTCCTGCCTCTGCCCTCCAAATGCTGGGATAATAGGCATGAGTCACCATACCCAACACTGTGGTGTGTGATTACCGGGGATCGAACTCCAGGCCTTGCGCTTGCCAGGCAGGTGCAGGAACCAACTCAGCTAAATCCCCCGCCCTCAACACTTTTAGTGTTGGTGCATCTTCCATAAGTATCTGGAAAGCCTGTTCCATGCAACAGTGAGCAAGACTGTGCCAACAGTCGAGGGTCGCGCACTTTTTAAAAACCGAGTGAATTTCCACCGTCTGCATCTTGACATTTTCTGTTGAGATCTGAAATGCTCCTCTGTTTTTAATTTTGCAGTATAATTAGCTCCTTGTCCTAAATCTAGGGTCCTCTTTACTGAAACTGCTTGTAATACACACCACAATCTGTATTTACTGGTGTATTAATTACTTTTTTTTCATCCTGCTGGGCTTTGAGCCCAGAGTTTTCACACAGAGCTACATCCCAGCCCTTTTCTATTTTGAGACTGTCTCACTGAGTTGCTAAACTGTTCAGGCTACGCTCAAACTATCTCAGTATCTCGGATGATAGGTTTGTTCCACTTTGTCCCCGTTCGGTTTTAAATGTACTCTCTAGCCCTGCAGGGTGAGCTTGTGAGGAGAGGAGCCGCTGGTCCTGCCTTCCGGGCCTGGGCCGTGGCAGATGACCAGCGAGTGAGTGCTGACTGAATTACCTGACTGCTCCGTCCCTCGACAGACTTCATTGTGTCCACATTTTCTGGGCAATGAATATTCTACATTCATCTGATTCTTAGAGCAATTAATGATCTAAGAAAAGGTGTAAAACAGTCAACTTTTTGCTTATTTTTAACAATTTTAAAAGTTTGGCTTGAGCCAAGTGTGATGGCACACACCTGTATCCCTGGCACTCAGGAGGAGCATAAATTTGAGACCAGCCTGGGCTGCACAGCTTAAGGCTAGCCTGAACTACAAAATGAGACCCTGTCTCACCAAACAAAAGTAAATAAATGCTTGGTTTAGATGTAAATGCTTTGAATTTATTTATCTGTTAAAAAATGAAGCTGGGCATAGTGGCACAGACCTATAATCTCACCACTTGGGAGGCTGAGGCAGCCTGGACTACATAGGTCAAGGACAGCCTGAACTACATAGCAAGATTCTATCTCAAAATTTTTTTGTTAACTGTGCAAATATTTAAAGTTAATAGTTTAGTATATACTTTCAAAGTTTGCATATAATTATCACAGTACCCTATGATACAGACTAGGATAGGTATCCAAATTTTGAGATTTTTTTTTCCCCCAAGATGGGATCTTAGTGGGTAGCTCAGACTGGCCTTGGACTTGTGATTTTCCTGTCTCAGCCTCCCAAGTGCTGGTAGACAGTGTTATTGCATGTCATTGAGAAATGTGCAAAAATAACACTTTTTTTTTTTTTTGACAGGGTCTGGCTTTGTAATTCAGGCTGGCCAAAGCTCTCTGTGTAGCCCAGGCCAGCCTCAAACTCACAGCAATCCTCCTGCCTCTGCTTTCTGAGTACTGGGATTACAGGCTTGAGCCACCACGCCAGGCAAAATAACAGTCTTAATATAAATTTAAAAACTAGAAGCTAGGTACAATGACAAAGACCTCTGGGCCCAAAATTCTGGAAGGCTGAGGCAGGACGGTAAGTTCAAGCCCAACCTGGGCAACTCAGTGGGTTAGTGGGACCCTGTCTCAGAATAAAAAGGGCTGGCTATGCAGTTGAGTGCACAGGCCCTGGGTTCAATCCCCCATACAAATAGAAAACAAAGCAGAAATCTCTCAACATTTTCTACTCTGCAAAATACTTGAAATAGCTTTACAAGTTTTATAAATAGGTATTTAAAAGCACTTGTTTCCTGGCCAGGGATTTAGCTCAGTGGTTCCAGCGCCTGTCTTGGAAACATCAAGGACCTGGGTTCTATTCCCCGACTAACATACAATACTTGGTGTGGCAACTCACGCCTAGCAGCAGTCAGTACCACATACCACAGTGCCGGGCTTGGTGGCTCACGCCTGTCATCCCAGCACTCGGGAGGCAGAGGTAGAAGGGTTGATATGATGTGAATTTGAGGCTGAGCTCAGGACCAGCCTGAACTACAAAGTGACACCCTGTCTCCAAAAAAAAGCTATATTTTGGAAGCAGCCTGTATGTCCTTTAGCAGATGTATGGACATGGAAAATGCGGTTTTTATACATGATGGAGTACTACTGCCATAAAGAAGGATGAATCTGAGTTATTTGTCAAAAATGGATGTTAATGTTAAGTGAAAAAAATCAGACACAGGGCTGGAGTTGTAGCTCATTGGTTCTGGCACCTGTCTAACAAGTGCAAGGTCCCTCCTCGGTTACCACAGAGAACAATGCTGGGTGTGGTAACTCAGACCCACCAACAATCAGTACCGCACACCACAGGGCCAGACGTAGTGGCTCACGCCCGTCATCCCAGCACTCGGGAGGCAGAGGCAGGAGGATCACTGTGAGTTCGAGACTGAATTCAGGACCAGCCTGAACTACAAAGCGAGACCCTGTCTCAAAATAAATCAGACACAAAAGCTTAAATATTCCAAAGTTTCTTTTGGAAATTAAAGAGCAAATTGAAAGATAACAGTAAACAGGAGGCAGGTCTTTTGCAGAAGGGAAAGGGGCCAGGAGATGAAGGGAGAAGGGAGGAAGGCAAGGGAAGGTAATGACCAAAGTGTGTTGTGTTCTCATACCAGATTCCCACGATGATGTAATTACTGTGCGCTGTATGGACATGGGAATAAAAAATAAGTTAAAAATCCCCAAATGGATCAAAGAAATCAAATGTAAAATTCTTAGAGGCCAATAACACTTGTTTTTAAATCTTCAATTAGGCAACACATGCTTAGATATAACACCAAAAACATTCAACAAGAGAAAAAATTAAGTAAATTGGACTTCTTTAAAATTAAAGAACAGAGGATACTATCAAGGAGGGGAAATATTATCTATGGAATGGGAGAAAAATATTTGCAAATTATATGCCAGATAAAGGATCTGGAAATCATAATATGTAAAAGCCCCTTACAACTAGCAATTTAAAAAATCCAATCTAAAAACGTCCCTAAGGGAGATAAACGAATAGCCAATAAACACTTGAAAAGATTCTCGTTTTGGGTCCGTAGAGGACCAAAATATCAGTAAAAACCAAAATATCAGTGTCTATAGCTCCACGGGGGGATGGACAACAGCTCAGTGCTGCGCAGACACTCGGCCAGTTCCTCGTGCAATGCCCGTCCCGGCCCTCCCCCTCCGTCCCACGCCTTGAGGGTCACTGTTCAGGCCCGAGCGGGAGGGAACGGAGAACCGGGCAGCGAGCGCGTTTCTCAGGTCTACAGATTTATAAAACTGGTACCCACGACGTGCTGGAACCTTTTCATTTTATGCAGCTTTTTAAAAATCCACATTAAATCTTAAAGTAGACTACTTCTACTCAAGAGGTATGTGAAGCTCATACTGGCGGACCAATGGCAGTGCTCTCTGATAATCCCCGCACCCAGGAGGCTGAGTCAGGAGGATTGAGAGTTCCGGCCCAGCCTGTCTCTGGAAGAAAAGGGCTGGCCAGGAAACGCCGCATGGCTGCCCTGCTTTCCACGCCTCCCCCGAAGGGGCAGAAGGTCCGTGGACCCTAGAGCAAAACAAACGATACGCAGCAAATGACTGCAGCAAGAACTCCTACAGCCGTTGATGTAGCTTTTGTCTGACACTGAGAGTCGATGGAGGAGGTAGCTCAACTCCCTGGAGCGGTGGTGGCAGCGCCCAGCGGCCTCTGAGTCCCGACCTCGGGCCCGTGAGCCGGTCAGCAAACCCGGCAGTGCGGACGCCCAAGCGAGTCGCAAGTCGAGGGCGGCGCTGGACCGCAGTCCCCGGTCAGATGAACCTCCTGTGAAACTGCAGAGCCGGGCGGTGCGGCCCGCGGTCAGGCTGGACGCGGAGGTCACAGATCGCGTCCGCCGGACGGGCGGGACAGAAGCCTCGGGCCGGCCCGCGGTCAGCAAGGCCGAGAACAGCGCGGAGTCTGCGGGCCAGCGCGCTCCGAGAAGCCACGTCCGCGACCCGTCCGCGCTGCCCGACTGCGCGGCCTTTCGGAATCTCCAGCCGCAAGGGCCCTTCCTGCCCACGCGACCCAGAACCCTGTGACCTAATCCTGGCGGACCAACGGCCGTAAACACGGACTCCTGGTGTTCCTTTAAATAAAAATAGCTACGTGTGCTGGAGCATCTCTGTAATCCCAGCACTTGCAAGGCAAGGCGGAGGCAGGAGGATACAAGTTCAAGGCCAGCCTGGGCAGCTACGGAAACCCTGTCCCAACAAAACAAAATAAAGCCAACAACCACCAATTAAAAATCCCCTCTAGGGCCCGAGGATATAGCTCAGTGGTTCCGGCACTTGTCTTGCAAGCTCAAGGACCGGGGTTCGATCCCTGGAAACCACATACAATACTGGGCATGGAGACTCACCCCAGCAGCAACCAGTACCACGTGCCACAGTGCCGGGCGTGGTGGCTCACGCCTGTAATCCCAGCACTCGGGAGGCAGAGGCAGGAGGATTGCTGTGATGTGAGTTGGAGGCTGAGCTCAGGGCCAGCATGAACTACAAAGCGAGACCCTGTCTCAAAAAACATTTTTTAAAAAATTAAAATTAAAAAAATCCCCTCTAGAAATCAGTAATTTAGAATACTGAGATTACTGGCTTAATAGATATTTGCACCATTTAAAAGTCCTTAAAGGGCTGGGGATATAGTTCAGTGGTTCCGGCGCCTGTCTTGCAAGCGCAAGGACCCGGGTTCGATCCCCAGTAACCACATAACAATACTGGGCATGGAGACTCACGCCCAGCAGTAAACAGTACCACATACCACAGTGCCGGGCGTGGTGGCTCACGCCTGTAATCCCAGCACTCGGGAGGCAGAGGCAGGAGGATTGCTGTGATGTGAGTTGGAGGCTGAGCTCAGGGCCAGCCTGAACCACAAAGCGAGACCCTGTCTCAAAAAACCTTAAAAAAAAAAAAAAGTCCTTAAAAAAATAACCTCACGCGTGACGTGCTTATCTCCTAAATTTATTCTCTTTGTCTTTTACCTGTGTGGCTCTTTCTTCCTTCCCTCCCTCGCCTTCTCTTTTCTTCTCTGTTTTGGAATCCGGGGATTGAATCAGGCCCTTGCAGTTGCCAGGCAGGCGGGCACCGCGGAGCTACACCCCAGCCCCTAGGTGAACGTTTAGACAACCAATACTTCACATCCTAGTGTAGACTTGAAATGGCTGATGGTGTTTATCACTGAGTTTTAAATTCGTGTCTTCAAAATATTTATGTTCATTTTAATTTTACCATCTGTTCTAAGTTCACTACACCCAATTAAACACAGGTGCATCATTTTTTTTTAAATCCAAATTTCAGTACTGCAATGAATAATCATGTATCATGCTGTTTATTAATAATCATAAGTCACTATCAAGGACCATATTTCAAATATCCTTAATATTTAAACCCATAGGCCAGGTGCGGTGGTGCACAGCTATATTCCAGCACTTGACAGGCAGAGGCAGGAGGATTGCTTCGAGCTGAAGGCGAGTCTGGGTTACATAGTGAGTTCAGGGCTAGCCTGAACTACAAAGTGAGACATTCTCAAAAACAAAACAAAAACAAAAATCTAAAAAATTAAAATGTCAATATGAAACAATAATTTCTTCTTCCACAAAAATAAATCATATAAATAATTTAGTCTGAAAGAAGACGAGAAGCATGTTTTCAGAAGGTCATCTAAAGCTACATGTAAGGCATTCAATAATATAGAGTTAATAAACTTGAGTTTTGCTAGGCATGATAGCACACACCTGTGAGTATAGCAATCCAGGAAGCTGAGGCAGGAGGATTGTGAGTTAGAGGACAGCATAGGCAGCTCAGATAAACCCTGGGTTGAATCCTTAGCACCACAGTGTGTGCATGTGTGTGTGAGTTTGCATTGTGTAAAGCCAAGCAACAAAAGTTATAAAACTGCAAGGCGTGGTGGCTCACGCCTGTAATCCCAGCACTCGGGAGGTGGAGACAGGAGGACTGCAGTGAGTTCTGAATTACAAAGCGAGATGTTGTCTCAAAACAAATAAACAAAAAAGTATAAACCTGAAATAGCATCAAAGTCTGAGACTTCAATAAAGTCTGATCCGCATAGGTGAGGGATTTTTTCCAGATCCAAAATGGATTGATTGTGCCAGAACAAGAGAATGAAATGTTAATGATTAACTCCAGGTCAAACCCATAGCAGTCTAAGAAGGGTCACTACTTGACTGTATATTAACCTGTTACCTGTGGCCCACAGTTCCTCCAGCTCAGGAGAAATCTTTTTCTTCTTCTTCTTTTCTTTTTTTTTTAATTTTTTGAGACAGGGTCCCACTTTGTAGTTCAGACTGGCCCTGAGCTCAGCCTTGAACTCAGCAATCCTCCTGCCTCTGCCTCCTGAGTGCTGGGATTACAGGCGTGAGCCACCATGCCCGGCACTGTGGTATGTGGTACTGATTGCTGGTGGGTGTGAGTTACAACACCTGGCATTGTTGTATGTGGTTACCAGCGTCAAATTCAGGAATTTATGCTTGCAAGGCAGGCGCCGGAACCACTGAGCTAAATCCCAGGCCCAAGGAGGAGAAATCTCTCACTCAAAAATGTTCATTGTTTAGTCACAGACCTCCCGGTGTGTCTGGAGAATCACTGATGGGACGGACAGTAGCCTCTGTCAAAGTCTCGCCGTCCAAATGTCTCAGAAGTAAGTGTTCAATGCAAATTTGGGTGGTAGACCTTGGCAGGTCTTAAAAAGGGCCTCTTCTATGTGTTTATGGTAGTTCTAAAATGGTCCTCTTCATGTTATCTTTGAAGAGTGTTCTTGACAGACTAAAAGCCACATTTGAGCCAGATTTTCTGTAGAAACACACAGCTATGATCCCACTGCTCAATAAAAGCTCAGATACATATTTATCTCTGTGTGTGTCACCTTGAGATCTAAAATGTCCTCAAGGTGGGGTTTACGGGATGTGATCGGATCCAGGCATTGTGATCACTAGAAGAGAAGGGTTGCTGAGAGTGTGACATGGCAAGGCGCGTTCCTGTCCCCAGCTCCTCCCGGTGGGCTGAGACGCTTCCTTCCACCTGGGAACCAGCCAGCCGTGGACCGAACCACCAGAAACTGTGGGCCAAACTAAACCTCTCCTCCCTTAAGTTGCGGTGTTGACTATGTTGTCCCAGCGACGGACTAATCTAATCGTGTTCATGCTGTAGCGTGTGCGTGTGTGTGTGTGTACACGCGCATGTGTGTACTGCACATTTCTGAAAAACACTGGACAGACTGGTTGTATTGATTGCCTTTGAAAAGGAGTGGGCAGACAGCGCGCGAGTGGGGTTCACTGTACATATGTGTTCCGTGCTGTTTTTAACCATTGTTATTTACCATTAATATGAATCAGCTACTCAGAGTCGACAATTTTTCTATACAAGTGGATGGTTCAAATTCAATCTTTTATGGCCCTCTTGTTTTTCCCAAAACTATTTTTGGAATCCAGACATCCATTAATCTTTGGTATGAAATGTCATCTTTATCATATACTAAATTCCCATATAAATATTAGTTTATTTCTGGATTCTTTATTTGACCTCATTGATTCACGAACTGGATGCAAAAGGATTCAAATACTGTAGGTTTTTGTTTGCTATTTCCCCCCAGTACCAGTGATTGAACTCAGGACCTTGAGTTTGACAGGCAGGTGAGGTGTCACTGAGCTACATCTCCAGCCGCTTTTGTTTTCAAGACATGGTCCCACTATATAGTACTTGCTGGCCTCAAACTTGCAATGATCCTCCTTGCCTTAGCCTCCCTGGTGCTGGAACTACAGGTGTACACCGCCATGCCGACTGTAGGTTTAAAATAACCTTCCATTTGTAGTAGACAAATTTCTACTAATGCTATTTTACAGTGGAATATGAGTTATTTTCTTATTACTCACTCTTTGGGGGAGGCATGCATTATGAAGCAAAAAGTGTCAGAAATGAGAAGAAGCATTTCACATGTATGTTAGGTGACGTCCCGAAATTGTGGTGTGCTGAGCTGCTGTGCAGGTATCAGGCACTTTGATGACAGCAGTGTCTATATTTTGCCACTATGTCAGACCACTATGGTCACTAGGCAAGAAGACATGTTTGCTATAGAAGTGGGTGGAAGACCATCCTGTGACCCGTCCTCTTCCTCTGGCAGCTTCCTGTGTGAGCTCGGCCAACACTCATGGGTCACATAGCTCAGCTAAGCGTGTCTCCAGGAAGCAGGAAGCAAGAACCAGTGCTGCCATCTTGCTGCTGCTGCTGCTTTTATTTCTGAGCTCAGGAATGCTTCCGTCCTTTGCATAACTGGTTTTCAATGATATATCTATTTTCTAAATCTCTTGGTACCGGAAATGAACTCAGGTCCTCGTACTTGCCACGCAGGTGATGCACCTCTGAGCTACATCTCCTACATGTACCTATAATTTTTCTAGGGCAGGTTCTCAAGAAGCAGAGCCGGAGATGGGGTCCTGTCTCAGGGCCTCTGGCAGCATACTGTCCGCACCCTCGAGTGCACTTCGCGTCTCTGCTCTCCATTCTCCCTATTTATCTTTTATCCCCTCTCCCCTCCCTCCCTATTACCCATCTTTCACTCCACGCTTCACTTGCATCCGGGGCTTCCCAAGTAAGAGAAACCATATGCTACTTAAGCACGGGTGTCTGCCGGCTTTCACTCAACACTCTGGCCTCACGGTACCCCGCTTTCCTGGCGCTCTGAGCGATGGGAAGGGCGGCGCTCAGCCCAGACTACCCGAGTCTGCCCAGGAGCTCTGGAGGATGGACACACTGCAGACCGTCCATCCAGCACTCGGTCACTGACCACAGCCGCTGCAGGACACGGAAAGCTGTGGGTCACTCCCAAGCAAGAGTCACAGCGCACCCCAGATGGAAAACAGCCCGCACGTGCGGCTGGTTTATTAAGACAGAAAGCAAACCTGGTCAATCTTTACTCCAGCACTCCAGAGTCTCGGGAGCAAACACATGCAGGTGGTGAATTCCTGCTCTTGTCCCCGGACGCCTCACCTTATGTAACCACCTCATGTGACCTTCAGACTGGTAACGATGCCAGCCCACATTCTAAACATTACAAGAAATTAATTCCCTGTGCGTATTTTTTATTTTAAAATTTTGATTTTCTTTTTATATGGTAAGAGATTGAACTTAGGACCTTGTGCTCACAAGGCAGGCACCACACCACTGAGCTACATCCCGTACCTTATTTTTATTTTATAGTTTTTTTGAGACAAGGACTCGCTCTATAGTTCAGATTGGCCCTGACCTCATTATGTAGCCCAGGCTAGTCTTGAACTCACAGCAATCCTCCTGTCTCTGCCTCCCAAGCACACTACAGGCATGAGTCACCACGCCCCGCATTGTGGTACATGGTTACCGAGGGTCGAACTTGGGACCTTGAACTTGCCAGGCAGATGCAGGAACCACTCAGCTAAAATCCCCCCTGCCAAGTTTTTTGTTTTTTTGAGACAGGGTCCCACTACACAGTTCAGACTGACCTTGAACTCATCACGTAGCCCAGGCTGGCCTGAGTTTCTCAGTGATCCTCAACCTCTGCGTGGTGGAGTTACAGGCAAGTGCCACCACACTAGGCCATTTATAGCTTTAAAAAGACACAGGACAAAAAGGCCTTTCAACTTATGGCCTCACATCTGATCCCCGAGCACTCCACCACTAAGCTGCAGCTCCAGGTCGTGAGCTTTAAGCAATTCACTGCTTTACCCTCTCTGGGAAATTTCCTGAACTCTTCTAGACGATGCCTCAATATACTGCCGGACTTCTGAATGATGTTATCATACTAATTTCTTAATATCTTTTTCCTTCTCTCCCTCCTTCCGTACGGGGAACTGGACGTGCACACGCTAGCCAGGTGCTCCCCCACTGAGCTATACTTCCAGCTCTTTCGTGTTTCTGAGACAGATCCTGCTAAACAGCATAGGCCGGCCTCAAATCTGTGATCCTCCTTGAGTCTGAGGTTGTAGGTCTGGGCCACCACACCCACACGCGATAGACTCTGATTTATTCCTTTTTGTGGTGCTAGGGATTGAGCCCAGGGCCTTCACACTACTCCCCTGGCCCATTATTCAATGTTTTGTTTTGAGACAGGGTCTAAGACACTAAATTGACTAGGCTGGGCTCACACCTTGATCTTCCTGCCTCAGCCTCCTAAGTGCTGACTTCCTGTGACTTGGGGTGAGCGTCGTGCCTGCCGTGGCCCAGTTTCACTCCTGTGGGGCTTGTGAGATCCCTGTGGGCCCAGGAAACTGACTCCTCCAATGTGGCTCTTAGCCGGGCATGCTGGTGCACATCCCTAATCTCAACATGTGGGAGGCTGAGGCAGGAGGATCACCACGAGTTTAAGGCCAGCCTGGGCTACATCATGAGACCCTGTTATGCACAAATCAAGCACTGCATGTCTCAGTGTATGGTCTAATTCCTTCTCTGGGGTGTGCTGCACATCATGTCTTCTCCTCTGACATGTTCTTATTTCTTTGATAAATGGTTTATTTCCCTTCTCTTTCAGATTTCATATTAAACCTTCTGAATAAAGTATCTCAAATGTTTTATCTTGTTCTCTTTTCATTCTACTTTCTATAAATTTCTTTCATTTCCATTAACTTTTGTTTATACATAAATACATGTAACATTTAATATGCCAAATTAATCATAATGCTGGGTGTGGTGGCTCACGCCTATAATTCCAGCACTCAGAAGGCAGAGGCAGGAGGACTGCTGTGAGTTCAAGACTGGCCTGGTCTACAATAGTGAGTTCAGGGCCAGCATGAACTACAAAGCGAAACTCTGTCTCAAAAAAAAAGAAAAGAAAAAGAGTTTGCATCCTCAAAAGAATAGCGGGAATGTGTGTGTATATAACATATCGTTAGGTTTGAATCTTTCTGTTTTACCCTTTGGGATTAACTCTTTAAAATTCTTTTATGATCATTTTAGAAAACAGAAGGAAAAAGAGAAGCTCTTGAGCTACTCCACTTTTAAAATAAAGAAGGTGTGGGTATGGCGCCTGCCTGTCATCCCAGGTGTTGGGGAGGCTGAGGCAGGAGGATCACAGAGAGCACTCAGCAAGGACAACCGGGTGACTCGGGGCTGGGAGGTAGCTCAGTGTTAAGGCCCTGGGTTGGGCCCTACTGCCACACCAGAAAACAAAGACGGAAGGACACCACAGTGGCTCCAGACAAAGGCTGGAGAGGAACACGGAGGGAAGCACACGTGGGTTAAGCCGAGTCCAAGCAGACGGGGTGAGGGAGGAGGGGAACGGACTGCAGACCACGGACACATGAGCGAGGCTGAGGCTGAGGTCAGAGACGAGAGGAAGGCTTTCCGGAAGGCGAGGGAGCAGAGGACAGAGGCCTGTGGCTGTCAAGGTCCCTGGATGGGAGAGAAGAGTTGGAGGAGCATTCTTAAGTCAGGTCAGAGCAGAGCATGCCCTTGGCTCAGGCCAGGAAGGACTGCTCTTTGGCCCCTGAGAGGAAGATTTTCATCCACGCCTGGAGACAAAAGCTATGTCCGGGCAGATCAGAAAGAACAAGGGGAAGCACCGTGTGAGCTTTCACAGACAGGGAAACATCATTCTGTGAAAATGGTTTACAGCAAAGTCTGTGTAGAAATGGAAAAGACAGACATTTTTGCAGAAAGAAGAAAAGCTGGGCAAGAGGCTAAAAACAGGTCCAGGGATTTAGCTCAGTGGTTCCGGGGCCTGCTTGCAAGCACAAGGTCTCAGGTTTGATCCCTGGTAACCACATACCTCAATGCTCGGCGTGGTGGCTCATGTCTATTATCCCAGCACTTGGGAGGCTGAGGCAGGAGGACTGCTGAGTTCAGAACTTGCCTGAACTACAAGGTCAGACCCTGTGTCAACAAACTAAAAAAAAGGATGAAGAGGCTGAAAACAACATGAAGATATAAAAATCAAGCATGGTGGTGGTGTGTGCCTATAATCCCAGCACTCAGTGGGCTGAGACAGGAGGATCTCTGGGAGTTACAGACCAGTCTGTGCTATAGTCTGAACTACATCACTGTGAGATTCTTTCTCAAAAAACAAAACCAAAAAGATACAGTGACAGTTCAAGGTCTTGGAAGATGTGACCAAGCTCACAGAAGATCAGCTTCCAAGAGGCTGAGGCAGGAAGATTGCCATAAATTCAAGGACAGCACGGACTACATAGTGAGACCCTGTCTCGAAAAAAACAAATCATCTCAAAACAAAGAAAAGTCTTAATGTATATCAGTGTGACTCTTACACCACAGACATTCGTACCAACTGCATTTGTCTCTGTGTCTTTACCCTGATCTATTTCTTTTCTTCTCCCTTAATTGTTCTTGGTTGTTACACATTCCTCATGTCATTTTGAGGCTCATCTCCTACAGTGTCAGAGCCAGTGAGCGCAAGGTGCTATGCTTGTGACCCGAGACAGGAGAGGAGGGCCTGGCAAATCTGGCTGGAGAAGGAGGCTGACCTTTCACGTACAAGAGCCCAGAACAGGGCCAGGGATTTAGCTCCATAGTTCTGGTGCCTGTCTTCCAAGCGCAAGGGCCCAGGTTCGATCCCCTGGTTAACTATATACACTACTGGGCGTGGAGACTCACCCCAGCAGCAATCAGTACCACATACCACAGTGCCGGGCATGGTGGCTCACGCCTGTCATCCCACCTCTCGGGAGGCAGAGGCAGGAGGATTGCTGTGATGTGAGCTGGAGGCTGAACTGAAGGCCAGACTGAACTAGAAAAGCGAGACCCTGTCTCAAACAAAAACAAAAACAAACAAACAAAAAACAAGAGCCCAGAACAAAGGCGCGGCACAGGTCCCAAAGCCCTGCTCGTGGACTCTCACACAACTCCAGCAAGTTTTCAGGAGGGCGTCAGCTTGAGACCTAGGCCCAACGGCCGCCGGGCTGGCCGGCTGGGTGGGAGGCGGCCGACCCCGGAGTCCAGGCGCCTCCGCCCTCAGCGCCGGGAATAAAAATTCCTGCAGGTCCCCCCTGCTGTGGGGGCGTCACAGGGCCAGATGGGGCTCAGGAGGCCTTTCTCCCTCCTCAGGCCACACCTCCTCCTCAGGGTGCCTTTCTCCTTCTTTCCTTTGGCCCAATGGTTTCTCCCTCACCCTTCTTCACTTGACTTTTCAAAGTTCGCCACCATTTGTGCTGGTTCAGTGCACTGCTCCACATGAGGACCCCATAACGGAGGCCGCGAAAAGTAAAATACAAGAAACAGCTGAGGCAGCCCCCGAGAGGGCGCCCGGGTCTGCTGCCGAGTGCCGCCATCGAGGAACTACTGTATAAAATAATTTCGATAGCTAAGTAGGGGAAGGGTCCGAGCGGGTGACGGGTGACCCCCGCCCCCGTGGACAGCTGCAGTGTGTCCGAGAGTGACCTTCCAGAGGCAGCGAGGATGCAGCCACCTCCCTACAAAAGGAAGCTGCAGCCGCTCCCTCAACCCTGAGTTTTCAGGAACTTAAAGTGCAAAACAACCAGTTCCTGGTTCCTTTTCTCTAACATCCGCTTCCTGCAAAGTGCAAGCTGAAGAACTGGGGCAGACCTGAATCCCACCGGGTCACGTTAGGCCTGCAGAGAACCCTGATGGCGGCTCATCTGGGCCGTCCTGGGCTCTGCTTATCCATATTAGCTCCGCCCGTAGGGACCGTGTGGGCATTCACTAGAGACCCTTCCTGCAAATCCAAGAGCTACTCTTTTTTTTTTTTTTCCCAGTAAAAACTCTCCTAGCTGGGCATGGTGGTGCATGCTTGTAATTCCAGCACTAAAGAGGCTGAGGCAGGGAGATCACCACGAGTTTGAGGCCATCCTGAGCTACATAGTGGGTTCAAGGGCAGCTGAAACTACATAGGAGACCTTGTCTCAAAAAGTCAAAAGCAACAACAACAAACCCTCCTAATATCCTTTGGTTTGCAATTTCATTCTTTGTGGAACTACAAGTTTGGTCCATATGGTAACAACATGTTCAAATTCTTTTTTTTTTTTTTAAGTTTTTTGAGACAGAGTCTCACTTTGTAGTTCAGGCTGGCCCTGAGCTCAGCCTCCAACTCACATCACAGCAATCCTCCTGCCTCTGCCTCCCGAGTGCTGGGATTACAGGCGTGAGCCGCCACGCCCGGCACTGTGGTATGTGGTACTGGTTGCTGCTGGGCGTGAGTCTCCACGACCAGCCCGGGCCCTTGCCCTTGCAAGGCAGGGACCAGCACCACTGAGCTAAATCCTTGGCCCTCATGTTCTAATTCTTAATTAGAGCCCCACACACCGGTTTCTCAGATACTCTCGCTCTTTTCTTCTAACTTCACACACTGGCGCTGTTTTCCTACTTGTTCATTCTTTTCACGTCGAAGTGACAGGAAGAGAATGTGAAGCCCAAGCCACGCAGTTCACCACGTGAGAGCGGCTGACGTGAGAAGGCTTTCTGGAAGCAGATGGCGCTTTTGATAAGCATAATTCTCAGTTCCACTATTAGTCCCACCTCTTCCCCAACTTCTGTCTGTACAAACTAGAAGGGTCAGTAGTGAAGTCTCTTTTAAGACCAGGGAACAAACCACCACCACCATGTCTTGTCTTGGAAAGAGCAGCTTACGGGGGCTGGTCTAAACCCAGCCAGCACCCGTCACAGACGCCCCGGCACCGTGCAGCCTCTGGTCTCAAGGGCATCTTGTTGGCATTTCCAGACGAGCCAGAGCTCCTGGCTCGCAGCACAAATTCCTTATGTAGGAGAAGTGTGCGTGGGAGGGGTGGGGCTTCCATGCATTGGGAAACCATCCAGAAGCTCTGGGATTCAAATTTTGGCAACGGAATGCAGTGTTAGGACCAGAGCTGGAGTCCTCAAAAGGCCAGGTCTCAAGGAGACTCAGACGGATGCGGCAGGGAGTCCGCCAAGACTGGAGTGCACCGCGGGGCCATGGCTGCACTGTTGAGACGCACTTTGCTACAGAAAGGGAAGTAGGGTTGGTCTGTATATTTTTTATGGTTATACTAACCCATCTGCACAAATAAAAGACAAAACACAGTTCTCTGGAATAAGTTCCTCTTCTCAAATCTCACACTCGATGACTGACTTGAGGTTCTATATATGTGACTGTCATAATCAATTTTCAACTTGAGAAGCGGTATCATTGTGCCTGAACTTTAGTCTTCTACTATTCAAACACTAAGCCATGTTGCTGGGAAGGTATTTTATACATATAATAAAGATTTCATGATCAAGTCCAGTGTGATGGCACATGACGCCTCTAATCCCAGCCCTCTTGGAGGCTGAGGCAGGAGGATCCCAAATTTGAGACCCTGTCTCAAAAAACAAAGAAAAGAAAATAACAGAAAAAGAAGATGAGTTTAATCACCAGTCCCTCCTACCCCAGAGCTGAACAGGTTTGCCAAGAAAATTCTCATATAGAACATTGTTTCTTGGTGAAGAAAAAGCTCTAATATGTGTCTCGACTGATTCTTTCTTTGGTTGCACCCTGACACAGTGACTGAGCATGAGAACTTGCAAGGAGCACTGTGTGCAATTAGGGCTTTATAGTATATTTTCTTCTCTGTGGTTTTTATATTGCAAATTTTATGTAATTTTTCATGGTTGTTTTTTTGTTTTTATTTTTTTGAGACAGGGTCTTGCTTTGTAGTTCAGGTTGGCCCTGAACTCACTAGGTAGCCTAGGCCAGTCTGGAACTCACAGCAATCCTCCTGCCTCTGCCTCCAAGTGCTGGGATTACAGGTGTAAGCCACCACGCCCGGCACTGTGTTATGTGGTACCTGGGATCGAACTTGGGACTTTGCGCTTGCCAAGGAGATATAAGAACCACTGAGCTGAATCCCTGGGTGGGTTAACAGTTTCTTTTTTTTTTAGGTTTTCTGAGACAGGGTCTCACTTTGTTGTTCAGGCTGGCCCTGAGCTCAGCCTCCAACTCACATCACAGCAATCTTCCTGCCTCTGCCTACCGAGTGCTGGGATTACAAGCGTGAGCCACCACGCCCGGCACTGTGGTATGTGGTACTGGTTGCTGCTGGGGTGAGTCTCCACGCCCAGTATTGTTATGTGGTTACCGGGGATCGAACCCCGGTCCTTGTGCTTGCAAGACAGGCGCCAGAACCACTGAACTAAATCACTGGCCCCATCTGTAATTTTTAAAAGCAGGAAGAAAATTACCCTAAAAAGTCTATACACATAGGTGTTCTAATGCTCACCTCCTTTGTTTCAGGTCACTTTCTCTTCATTTCACTCTGAGAGAGTGCCTTAATTTTTGCTCAACAGGCGGTATGAAAAGAAGACTCAGTGGCCAGGTGTTGCCTGTGATCCAGCACTCTGCGGAGACCAAGGCGGGAGAATCTCCGTGAGATCAAGGTCAGCCTGGGCTACCTGGTGAGACCCTGTGTCAAATAAGCAAAGAAATAAAGAGATGACTCAGGCATCCAGTGTTAAAAGCAGTAATTGTGCCTGCTTGTATGGACCTTTAAATTATGCCTTAGTATTGTGCCTGTGTGTACCGACCTTTAAATTCTCAACAGATTACCATCATAAAAGTATTTTCTTTTTAAAATGTAACAGTAACCAGGCCCGGGGACACACACCCATGATCCTGCGCTGAGGGAGACGGAGGCAGGGGAATATCAAGTCTGAGTGCCAACTGGGCAAGTTATTGAGACTCTACCACAAAACAAACATTTTTTAAGTGTAGGGGATTGGGAAAGTGGTAAAGTGCACTTGAGTTTGATTCTCAGTAGCCCCAAAAGAAAGAAAAGAACAGAACAGTTAGGGCGGAGGACGTAGGTCAGTGGTAGAGCCTGTGCTTAGCAAGCATGGGTCTCTGGGTTCAAATCCCAGCACAGCCACTCAAATGTTAATAGTTATCATACAAATTAATCATTTAACCTTTCAGTATATATCCAACAGAAAACAAAGCAATACATGTCGATATACACATACAAACACCCTGCATAGTAAGTGGAAAGTCACTCTGGGAGCTTCCACAAGCCTAACTGGATGGAAATTTACATCTAGGTTAATGCAGATCAGACAAAAGAGCCCAGACTTCAGCCATTCGAGTTATCACGCAGTTTACACTGCTGACCGCAGTAACAGCCTTGGTATCTTAATCCTCTGCAGGGACCTTGATAAGAATTAATATTGTTTTATTTTTAGTCACCTGACAAGTTTTTCTCCTGTACTAGGGACTGAACTTGTGATGCTAAATCCCTGGCCAGTCATGTGACATTTAAATTACCTCCCAACTCAATCACTGATATAAAGTAGGAGAGCAAAACAAAATTGTAAAACAGAAGGCAAAAAGGAAAATGGCATTAAAATAGATCTGCTATATTATCTATGGATCTGCTACATTATTAAAATAGATCTGCTTTTTTGCCTGTGTGATTGTCACCATATCCACATGTGACATCATGTACATCAAAGAGATTATTCAAAGGAGAAAGACAGTGTTGATTGCACTTACTTTGGTGCTTCATTTACTTGTAAGGTAATGTTTCATTTACAAACAAAAAGTTCTCATCATTTTGAAAAAGATTTTTAAGATTCTTTGATTTTTAAAACCAAATGCAGGGCTGAGGATTTAGCTCAGTGGTTCCAGTGCCTGCCTTGCAAGCGCAAGGGCCCGGGTTCGATCCCCGTAACCACATACAACAATGCCGGGTGTGGTGACTCACACCCACCAACAATCGAAATCAATACCACAGTGCTGGGCGTGGTGGCTCACACCTGTAATCCCAGCACTCAGGAGGCAGAGGCAGGAGGACTGCTATGAGTTTGAGGCTTGCCTGAGCTACATAGTGAGCTCACGGCCAGCCTGAACTACAAAGCGGGACCGGGGATCCCAAGCATCAGTAATCAAAGCAATTTCTGCTTAGCTATAACCCTATAAAGTGCACTTAATTAGTAATTTAGAAGCATATAATTCTTTATTTCTTTTGGTTGAGACAGGTTGTTGCTACGTAGTTCAAGCTGGCCTGGAATTCACTGTGTAGTCCAGGCTGCCCTCGAACTGGTGACAATCCTCCTGCCTCAGCCTCCTGCTACTGGGATTACATGCATGTGCTACTATGCTGGGTCATGGAACTCTTGTATATCACAAACCTTTCTTCTTTCATTCACCTAGACAAACAATTCGCATCACATGTTAAATAGGAAAACATCCAAATTCGTGACAATAATCTACTTTGGAAAGTTTTGGTATTTAAAAATTGATTTTTACATTTGCCTGATGCAAAAACGAAAAGCTGTCTCAGCAAAGGCTGAGAATGGACTGCATATTACAATCTTTCATTGCATTCAGTGTGCGTCCTTCTGGCGACGGTCATAGTTGGTACCCTAAACACAGCACTATTAGCCTGTCGGACAGTAGGCAGTCCTGGTTCCAGTCCTAGCAACACTCGATTCCTGTAAAGAGCTGCTATCCAGGCCAGGCTGTGTGTAATTCCTAATTTAGGGGGATGCTAAAATATTCTCAAATGGGCATCAAAATGAATATGAAAGCCGTTGTATTCCGAGGGCAAAACTGCTGGAAAAAGTACAGTAACAGTGCTATGATCGCCAGCTGCGTAGAAAACTTGTTAGAAGCGAAACATTTATTTTTTCTGAACACACCCCAAATAGTTCCATTTCTTTTGTTTTTTTTTTTTTGCTTTCAATGGTGTTGACAAACCAAAGGATAAGACATATAACGGATATCTGAGCTAAGTAAATGTCATCAGATGTTACTAAGAATAAAGATAATCTCAGTGGCCACAACCACATTTAAAGCTACAGGACTCGAAAATTGCACACTACAAATCCCAGAGTTCCCCAAGGCCGAGGCGGGGCTACCTCCAAATTGATAACTCGCTCCTCCAGTGGCAGGCAGAGAACTCCTACAAGGGAGGGCACGAAGGGCTGCTTTCTCGGTGTTCAAACCTACAAGTCATTTTCGAGGCTTTCGATGCCTCTGTGTTGTCTGGGTTCGCTTCTGAGTACCCACATATTTCAAGCCCACAGTAGAATCCTGCTAGTTACCATAAAAATTCTCTCCCCGCAAAAAGAATTGTAAGCGACCTTGGTAACGACTACAGATAAAAAGGAAGAAGCCTGAAGAGCTGAAGATTTGGCTCAAGTGGTACTGCAACTACCTTGAAAGCACTAAGAAACGGAGTTCAATCCCTAGTACCATTAACAACAAAAAAAGGAAGCCTGGGAGCAACAGAACATCCGGTCCACAGGGGAAGAGGCGGAACCCGCCTAATTATTGCCCTTGATTGGTCACACAGCCATAGTCCATCCAACCAATGGGGTCCTTGAAACCTTAGTTAACATAATGTATGGGGCGGTACTGCGTGCTATGGGAAGTTGGATGTACGCAGGCGCAAGTATTCTGCTGTAGTCCAATCGGGAGCTAGCAAATCAGGCTACTTCCCGGCAAGCTCCGGGCGCCTCCACGCCCCGCCTCTTCCGTTGCCTGGGCGGCGTATCCTGCTTCTTTGCTTCAGGACCAATCGTGTCCGTTTTCTTTGCGCTTTAACGCGAGGGAGCCGCGGGGGGCCGCTCCTGCGGTCTGTCCGAACGCAGGTGCGCGTGTGTTTCCTTCAGCCCTGGCTGGGAGTTGATGCTCAGGTACTCGGTATGACCAGGCCGGGCGAGGGATGGACTGCTGCTGCGGCCCGGTAAAAGAGGCCGGTGTCGCGGAACTCCTGGGGCAGGGAGCCCTAGGGCTGGGCCACGTGTCGGGGCTCTGTGGAAGTGGGTACTTTAGGTCACCGGAGGTTCTTGTCGGAACTGACGTGATAACCCCTCGCAACGGGTTAGGGAGGTTTTATTGGCTCCGGCACCCAGGCACCTGGGGTGTTGAGGGACGTTTTCCGGGCTCTGGGTTTAGACGACGGTAAATGACTCGGTGGCGGGAGTAGGGCTGGTAAGGGTGATGGGACAGAAAGGGGCAATGGGTTAGGGCGATTGGTTGAGCTAAGTTCTGGTTTTCTAAGTTAAGTTTCTGTTTCTATAAAATAGCCCCATTCGTTAAGATTGAGTTAAATTCTGCTTTCTTGAGGAGGTATTTATTTATTTATTTATTTACTGTTTTTAGTTTTTTGAGACAGGGTCTCGCCTTGTAGTTCTGGCTGGCTCTGAACTCATTGTGTAGGGCCTCGAACTCTCGGCAGCCTTCCTGCCTCTGCCTCCTGATTATAGGAGTGACCCACGCTGCCCAGCTTTGTGGTATGTGGCACCGGGAATCGAACTCGGAACCTTGCGCTTGCCAGGCAGACGTCGGAACCACCAAGCTCAATACCCAGCCCACTCGGTTTTTAATCTCAGAAATGGTGTGGTGCCATCTGTGTTTTCGTTTTCCTGGGAAGAAGCGGACTTAGGCATTGTTACCCTTCTGTGTATCATCTTCAGCTCTGACGAATTGAGCGTGGGGCACCCATGGATGTAAAATAAAGATAGCGCTGTAAAATGTTGGTTCCGTTTTCTTTCCTGAGTTGAAGTTGTTTAAACAGTGAATACAACATACCTGACAGTGAATTAGTTACTGCGGTAGAAGGGCCTCTTAGACATCGGGGGGGAGGCAGTTACTGGATAAGTCATCCTCAGGATTCTTCACCGCGGAGTTAGTACCAAAGGACTGCTTCTTAGAGCTTTGCTGAGCAAATGAGAAAATGGATACAACGTGACACAGATTACATCTGACTATTTCTGTCTTTCTCACGCTTTCTTGCAATGCCTGGATTGGCAATTGAACAACGACACAGAATGAAATTGGTAGTGTGGAGCCCAGTAATACCAATGTGAAGTTTGTCTCCAGTCGACAGGGACCGGGAGTCTGCTGGCCCAGGGAGGAAGACAGTTTCCCTCTGGGAGCAGAAGTGAGAAGAATCTGGCTCGGGTCTTACCTAGAGTGTGCTGTATGGAATAAGGCAGAGACAGATCAGCCCACATCACCGTATTTCTGAGTCCTGTTCTCTCACCTGGTCTTCATGAAGCATTTAGTCGTATCTTTAACTTCAAATCTTGACTTTCTCTGCCCCTAACATTACAAATAGAACTTAAGACACTGCTTTTTTTTTTTTCCCTCCATTTTGACCTTATTGCTGAAAGGAGCTGCCTTTTCAGTGTGAATGTAGATATTTTCACTTAACTTGATAGCAAAAATAAGAGAATTTCTGTACATCTAAACCAGAAGGATCTCCATTTTAAGTCAGTTCACTTGTATTTTAAAATTTGAGTAGGTTTATGTGCAGATCAGTGCTAAACAAGATTTGCTTTTGAAAGCTCGGATCCTGAAATAATTTTTATTGAGTTAAAGTCAATATGTTGCTGGCTAGGAGGAGATCCATTTCCTGCTGCTTCTGAGCTAGAGGGCTGCCTATAGTCCGAGTCCTTCCTCATATCACTTCAGTGTCTGCGTTTGTCACCTTCTCATCTGTGGTCAGATCTCCCTCTGCCTCCCTTTTAGGGAGGCTTCTGGTTCATTAAGGACTGCTTCCCCATATAAAGATGCTTGCTTAGCTGTGTAATGCGCCCTTTGTTGTATGATGAGACATTCCTAGGTTCTGGGAGGTAGGACCTGAGTGTCTTTGGGGGACACTGTGCAGTCTGAGAAGGGTAAATCATACCATGGTATTGCAGCTTAGAGATTCACAGGGGTTGTTAGATTTAAAAAAAAATTGATATTAAATCAGATTCGTATGAGAAGAACCTTCAACATTACCACTGTTTACTCATCCAACTTTTCCACTTCACTTTTAAAACAGTTAAATGAATATTCCTGTTATAGGTACACATAAAACCTGAAATCCTTGAGAAGAATAAAGGTTTGTGTTTGTTTTGTGGTCTTGGATTTCCAAACCAGGGCCTTGTGCATTTGAGAGAAATGCTGCATAGCTGACTTATATCTCCAGCCCTATTTTGTTTTTTCTTCTAGTATTAGAAATCGAATCCAAGGCTTTGTTGTTGGGATCATTTCCCAGCTTTTTTTTTTTTTTCCCAGCATCTTATTTTGAGATAGGGTCTCCCTGAATCAGTTACTCCTCAGACAAAGGACTAATACCTAGAATATGTAAAGAACTCAAACCTAAATTTAAAGAGCCAGTCCAAAAGTGGGCATCTAGAGTGAATTAGCCACTTCTGTAGATGAAGTACAAATAGCAACTAAATGTGCCAAAATATTCACCATCATTTATGAAATGCAAATGAACAGATTTCATCTCACTCCAGAAAGAATGGCTGTCATCAAGAAATCAACCAGCAGGCAACCCAATCTCAGGTGCCCCTTCTGTCTCTTAGGCAGAAGCTGTCTCTCACTAAACTGTCTATTCTTAGAAAGAAGGAAAGAAATTAACCAATAACAAATACAACCAGGCTGCGGAGAAAAGAACCTTTCTCTGTTGGTGAAAATGTAAATTGGATTCCTCAAACTGCAACTTAAGGTTCCATTTGACACAGCTATTCCTCTTTTAAGTATCTTCCAGAAAGAGTTAAAACAATACCTGACACTGTTAGATCACTTACATCCCTTCACTATTGATTTTATTCAGTATCAATCTAAGTGTTAACTTAGAAACATTTAGATTTTTAAAAATTTATTATGTCTCACGGGCCGGGGAGTTAGCTCAGTGGTTCCGGCGCCTGTCTTGCAAGCGCAAGGGCCCAGGTTCGATTCCCCGGTAACCACATACCATACTGGGCGTGGAGACTCACCCCAGCAGCAACCAGTACCACATACCACAGTGCTGGGCGTGGTGGCTCACGCCTGTCATCCCAGCACTCGGGAGGCAGAGGCAGGAGGATTGTGATGTGAGTTTGAGGCTGAGCTCAGGGCCAGCCTGAACCACAAAGCGAGACCCTGTCTCAAAAAAAAAAAAAAAATTATTATGTCTCACTATTGATATTATTTTAAATATTTAAGCCTGTAAACTTACATGTTTGCCCCAGGCAACCGCTGTATTTCACATTCATATTCACATGTATTGTAGGCTGGCCTTGAGTTTAAGGTGATACTCCTGCCTCATTGAAACAAATCATGGCCCAGTGTTTTTGAACTCCTAAGTGGGGGGATTACAGGCATGTGCCACCACTTCCAGCAGAATAGAATAAGTTTTGTTTTGTTTTGTTTTTTGTACCAGGCATTCAATTCAGGACCTCATGCTTGTCAGGTAGACCTGTGCCACTGAGCCAAATCCTTGGCCCCTAAAATAGATTTCAGAACTGAATTTTTCAGGGCTTTTTAAAATGTAGCACTAAATTGTCTTTTTGTGAAGAAATTTTGTTCTTAAGCTTTCTCCCTATTTTTCCTTGAGTTTATAAAATCAAATTAAGATTTTGCGGTACCAGGGATCGAACTCAGGACCATGTACTTGCAAGGCAGGTGCTAGAATCACTGAGCTAAATCCCCCAGCCCCAGATTAAGAAATTTTCTTTTAGGATATTAGAAGTGTGAGAATCATAAATTGTCAACCATAGTAAAAGTAAAATTTATGAATCATTTTATTTTTGAAATTTTGTGAATGATTGATTTATGGATGTTTTATAATAGAACACTCTTAGCAATAGTTTGATCTTTTCAAGAATTTTATAAAATAAAAGTGTTTTGAATATGTTGTTGGAACTAGAAATTACATCCAACCAGCAAATGTTGGAGGCTTTGCGTATGTGGAATAATGTAGAGTATGATTGTAAAGTGATGTTTCCAGTTCTTTTTTTTTTTTTTGAGACAGGGTCTCCCTTTGTAGTTCAGGCTGGCCCTTAGCTCAGCCTCAAACTCACATCACAGCAATCCTCCTGCCTCTGCTTCCCAAGTGCTGGGATGACAGGCGTGAGCCACTACGTCCAGCACTGTCGTATGTGGCACTGATTGCTGGTGGGCAGAAGTCACCACGCCCAGAATTATTGTATGTGGTTACTGGGATCGAACCTGGGCCCTTGCACTTGCAAGGCAGGCACCAGAACCACTGGGCTAAATCCCCAGCCTTTTGACGTATATTTTCTTGTGATGCCCAGCCTTATTACTTCCAAGAATAAAACCCTTTTGTTTGAAATTTCTCCCGTGGGAAGTAAGAATCAATCCGCTTCTTGCTGTCTATCCCAAGTGTCTTTCAGATGCTGAACCCAGTCTTTCCTGTCCTGCTGTGTGCACAGGTCCACGGAAGAGAGGGAGGACAGTGGAAAGGCCACCGAGGAGGTGGGTGTGGGGAATTTTTCAAGGTAGCATTTATGAGCTACTTGGCTTTTGTCCCTTCTTCCCCTTAAATAAAAAAATTAATTCTGATTTTGAGCCTAGATAACTAGAAAGATTGTACAGTTACGAAAATAGAGATTATAGGGATGCAAGTTATATGTTAGAAGTGTTTAATTTGAAGTTTTGTTAGCATGTCTCTGTAGGGGTCCAGGTGGACAGAAATAAGACATTTGAACTTTAGAGAGACATCGGAATTGAGGTAAAAGTCTGAGTTCACACGGAGGTAATAATTTACATTACTTAGAGAAGAAAAGCACTTCTGAGAAATTCATTTCTCTTTGAATTTATTATGGTTAGCAACAATAATCTGAGTAATTGTTATGTTAAACCATCCTGTTGGACAACGGGAGTCTGGTCCTAAATTATTTTTTGTCGTTCTTTTTATTTTGCACTGGCTGCTAGATGGCAGTAGTGACCAACACCAAAGGCTAGGCAGGCGAGTGCTGGGACTGCTGGAGAGCACAGGTCTAATTCCTGTTAGAAAGGCACAACTGTTTTAAGTCCATTTATCCTTCACATCAGATCTAGAAAGTATAATTTTTTGTCTTAATATCTGGCTTCATAGGGTGTTCAAGGATTACGCCTTTTGTTGGCTGTTTCTCTGATATCAGGGTCCTTTACTGTGTTCAGAAGAGGAAATGAGGGCCGGGGATATAGCTCAGTGGTTCTGGCACCTGTCTTGCAAGCGCAAGGACCCGGGTTTGAACCCCGGTAACCACATGACAGTACTGGGCATGGAGACTCACGCCCCAGCAGCAACCAGTACCACATACCACAGTGCCGGGCGTGGTGGCTCACGCCTGTAATCCCAGCACTCGGGAGGCAGAGGCAGAAAGATTGCTGTGATGTCAGTTGGAGGCTGAGCTCAGGGCCAGCCTAACTACAAAGCGAGACCCTGTCTCAAAAGAACCTTAAAAAAAAAAAGAAGAGGAAATGAGTTTAGAACTTAGTAGATTCTGATCTTGATCTTGGCACGACATAGCAGAAGTGCTTAATACTTCATAGCATGAGTGTTGAACAAGCTGTAAATACACTTAAGGGTTTCACTACTTATTGCACCAATTGTTATTTCAGTGTACTTATGGATATTTTCTTAATTTGAAATATTAAGTAGTGATTCTACCTGGAAATGTTACAAACGAAGAAGTAGGGATTTCTGGCTGTCAGTTTATGTGTGCTCACTAGTGCTGCCGGGATGGGGTATGTACCTGCGTCCTGAGCCCTGGGAAGCCCTGGGCTTGGTTCCCAGCACTAAAAAGAGTCGCCTCATCATAAGAGCCGTTAACATATGAGTAAGCTAGGTTAAAGTATATTTTTTCTTTTTGACTTGGTTTCTTGAGTAGCCAGGCTTACAAGCAAGTGTTAACATGCCTGTCTTGAATGACAGTGGGGGTTTTTTTTGTTTTGTTTTGTTTTGTTTTGTTTTGTTTTGAGACAGGGTCTTGATTTGTAGTTCAGGCTGGCCCTGAGCTCACTATGTAGCCCAGGTGAGCCTGGAGCTCACAGCAGTCCTCCTACCTCTGCCTCCCGAGTGCTGGGACTACAGGTGTGAGCCATCACACCTGGCACTGTGGTATGTGGTACTGGGGATCAAACGCTAGACCTTGGGCGTGGCGGGCAGACCAGGAACCACTGTGCTCAATCCCTGGGCCTCAATGTCCATTTTTAATGACAGATAAGCAAGAACAAATCAATAAGTTTGGCAATAAAATATTTTTCTAAAACAATATTAAGTGAAAAGAGCAAATTTCAAAAGAAGACACATATAAATGCAATACCATTTTTATAAATTCCTATAGGAGTAAAGTTTCAGTTTTGTCTGTAATGTTTCATTAAATAAAAAACTGAAATGAATATGCCAAAATGTTAGCATCTGTTACATTTAAGTATTACATATTTGGATATCTGTTAAACTTTTTTCTACATCTCTTTGTACATTTGAAATAATTCGTATTAAACATTTAAAATTTTGAATTAGAACAAGCAGTGTAACAGAATGAGAGGAGCTTCTTTGAATGTATTGATGGGCAAGTGACATATGCTGTGACTGCAGTAACAAGAAGGAGCTCCTCATGCGGAAAATAAGACAGGAGAGTGTTCCAGGGAGAGCAGCCACTGTTGCTACTGTACTGAGGCGCTATGTTCAAAGGTAGGGACAGGATCCTTTGATCCCAGGGTTTCAACATAACAAGATCCCATTTTAAGAAAAGGAAGCAGGGGGGCCGGGGATATAGCTCAGTGGTTCTGGCACCTGTCTTGCAAGCACAAGGGCCTGGGTTCGATCCCAGGAAACCACATAACAATACTGGGCATGGAGACTCACCCCAGCAGCAATCAGTACCACGTACCACAGTGCCAGGTGTGGTGGCTCACGCCTGTAATCCCAGCGCTTGGGAGGCAGAGGCAGGAGGATTGCTGTGATGTGAGTTGGAGGCTGAGCTCAGGGCTAGCCTGAACTACAAAGCGAGACCCTGTCTCAAAAAACCTAAAAAAAAATAAAAAAAAGAAAGAAAGTCAAAAGCAGAAATTGGATGGTTTCTGTTACATTGGAAACCTAAAACTTAAAGAAATGGGCCAGGAATTTGACTCGGTAATGCTGTGCCTGTCTTGCAAGTGCAAGGTTCTGAGTTTGATCCTTAGTACTAAAAGAAGGAAGTTAAGAAAAAGATGAATGGACAAAATAAAGATGAGATGGAACCAGATGTCTGTGGTGGCACATGCTGAAATTACAGCACTCAGGAGGCAGAGGCAGGAGGATTGTGATGAGTTCCAGGCTTGCCTGGGCTACATAGTGTACTCAGGGCCACCCTGAACTACAAAGCAAGGCCCTGTCTCAAAAAAAAAAAAAAAAGTTCAAGCTGTGACCAGTCAGTATACAAAGGATTACTCTGACTACCATCCTAATGCTTCTCCGCCCCCTGAGAACTCTACTAATTAAGGATGTTCCCGTGCATCCTGCACAATGCAGCCATGAGAAATAGAACCTGCCTCCCCAACGCTGTCCTTTTTTATAACAGTAAAGAGACAGGAATGTTGGGCCAGTGAGTAAGGACTTTGCGCAGCACCAAATCTCACTTCTTCCACCTTGGCTCCAGGAAGTCTGAATACTGCTGCCCTGACCTCGATTCCTGAAATTCCAAACTTCCTCCCATCCTAAGGATCATGACTGCACTGCCTCTGCCTCCAGACTCCTCAAGGCAGTGACCCCTCCAGCCACCAACTGCCAGCCACTTCCCCTTTAAATCCCTCCCTCATGCTGACCTCCTTTTTGGATTTAGCCTCTCAGAACCAAGTGGAATAAATAGCCTTGTTGCTCACACAAAACCTGCCCAGGTAGTCTCTCCTTTCTGTTCCTTTGATATACATATTTTATGCTAGGGTTTTTTTAATTGCAGTTTTAGAGAATTTTCAAGTTTAATTTTAGTTTTTGTATTTTTATCACAGAACTTTACCACCTCTGAATGCCACTGTCATCTGTGGCCACACGACCCTAACCCTGAACACATACGTCTTGTCTGATCTCGGAGGCTAAGCAGAACTGGGCCTGGCTAGCACTTGGATGGCTACTGCTGCTGATATGGAGAAGATTGAGGAATATATTGCTAATCTGCATATTGTTAAATGTTCCTCAAAACCTAAAGAGCCCACTTACTTACTTGGCATAGATACATCAAAGACTGTACAAGGCGAAAAAGGAAGCTTGGTTGCTGTTTTATGTTCCAGTGCATCAATAAAAATATATGATAAAGAAACATTACACGAGCTACGAAAAGTTAGTGGGCATCCTGGATTTCTTAGTGGAGTCAAATTTGCAAATTCCTATGACAGTGTGTATGCAGCAAGTACGGATGGCACTGTAAAGCACTGGGATGCTCGGCTTGCCAGCGAGAAGCCTGTTCAGCTCTTTAAGGGTTACCCTTCCAATGTTTTTATTAGTTTTGATATCAGCTGTAATGATCATGTCATTTGTGCTGGTACAGAAAAGGTTGGCGATGATGCGCTGTTGGTATTTTGGGATGCAAGAGTTAATTCTGAAGCTCGGACGACTACTAGAGACCCACTTGGTGCATACTCGGAGACCCACAGTGATGACATTACACAGGTGTGTTTCCATCCCAGCAATCCCAACATGATTGTCACAGGTTCCACTGATGGCTTGGTAAATGTGTTTGATATCAGTGCTGATGACGAAGAGCATGCACTGGTTACGACATGTAACTCAGCATCCTCAGTGAGCTGTGTTGGTTGGTCTGGAAAAGATTATAAGCAGACATACTGCGTGACACATGATGAAGGGTTTTGTTGGTGGGATCTTAATCATTTAGATACTGAGGAACCAATTACACGTTTGAACATCCAGAATGTCAGAGAAGTAATTACCTTGAAGGAAGATAATTTAGACTATTTGATTGGAGGCTTTTATCATGAAAAGATGGATAAATTGTTTGTTATTGGAGGAACACACACAGGAAGGATCCACTTAATGACCTGTACGCCGTCAGGACTAACCCCTGTGACCAGCCTTAAGAGAGGGCATGCTGCCACAGTTCGCTCTTTCTGTTGGGATGTACGGGATGATTCTTTGCTAAGTGGGGGAGAGGATGGACACTTGGTACTTTGGAAATCTGGAGCTCTAGAGAACACTTTGAACGATAGTGTGAAAAGAGCATTCTCCACGTGCCAGCAGGTACCTGTCGATAACAGCTCTTACAAGAGGAGGAGAAAACAGTGATGTGATGCACTATTAGAAATTTACTTCAGAGGCTCATAATCTCACATTTTTCTGGTACTCTACCTGTGGAGATGTGTTTAAGATTTATAGGTTAAAACAAGGGCGTTAGCGAACAGTTCTGGACACATTTTGAAAATTGTTTAAGTCAGGTCTGTATGTAGTCTTGTTTTTTGTTTTTTTGAGACAAGGTTTCACTGACCTTGAACTCACTACATAACCAGGATGTCCTCAAACACAACCATCATCTGGGCTCAGCCTCCCCCGCACTGGGATTACAGGCCTCTGCCACACTCGGCTTTTGAAAAAAATTCTTTTTTGTACTTCAGATTGAATTAAGGACCCCACACTTGCCAGGTAGGTGCTGTGCTGTTGCACTACATCCCCAGCCCTCTAAAATAGTTTTAAACCCTTCAATTGAGTATAAAAACCAGTGAATTGAAAGTAAAATTACATGGTTTTATATTTTAAGCCCATGTATTTGTTACAAAATTTTGGGCTTGGGTTGGGAATTTAGGACAGTGGTTCCAGTGAGTTCGATCCCTGATAACCACATACCACAGTGCTGGGCCTGTTAACTCATTCCCATCAGCAATCAGTACCACATACCACAATGCCAGACATGGTGAGTCATGCTTATAGTCCCAACACTCAAGAGGCAGAGGCAGGAGGATTGCTGTGAGTTCAAGGCTTGCCTGGGCTACATGGTGAGCTCAGGGACCAGCCTGAACTACAAAGCGAGACCCTGTTTCAAAAAAAAAAAAAAAATAATTCTTCAGTGATATTTCCTCCATAATTAAACTTGAAGTTTTATGTACTGCTGATTTTGTCATTTTGAAAAAATACTTCTGTAAAGAATCTTAATAAAAAGTTAATTTTTCTGAAGACTGGTGTTGGGAGCTGTTTCCTACAGTGTCATTGCTGCCCATGCAGGAGAGAAAAAGTCGGCCTGATTTCTGTATCAGAGCCCAACATTGTCTACTTTCCTCAAGGATAATTACTCTCTTTGCCAGATTAAACTAAGAACCTTTACACACCCTCATACCAGATTAAACTAAGAACCTTTACACACCCTCATACCAGGTTAAACTAAGAACCATTACACACCTTCTGCCAGATTAAATTAAGAATATTGTCAGTGCACCCCGTCCACCAGTTCTTTCACTTAACTTTTTTCTGTACACCTGAAGGAAGCTAGTAGGCTCAAGGGCAGTACTTAAGAAATTGTAAAAGAAGGCTGTTAAATAAACACTACGTTCATTCCGTATTGACTGATGAGCCCTTCCAAGTCCCGCTGTCCTGTCTTTACTTATTTCTCATCCTAGCCCCTCAGCTTGGTCACCCCATTGCTCTGCCCAGCTGACACCGCCATACCCAGCAGTGAGACCCTGGCAGACTGGGTATCTTTTCTTAAAGGTAAGAATATCCCTTACAAATATAAGAAATGTGTCAGAAAAAGCACAGATGTTGCTTTAGAATCTTTAGTACTCTTTAGATGTTAACAGTTATATCTTTGGAGGGAAAATTTTATTTTTCCCAAAATGAATGTAACTAACTCACCTGAGACTATATAATAGGTAAGTCACTCTAGTGTATTTCAGATATGTAGTTCCCTTTTGGTGGTAGTGGAGGTTGAATTCACTCTAGCACCCAGCTGCACCCCTTTGTATGTCCTCTAAAATACAAACAATTTTCACATGTATAAATAATTAAAGAATATTGTGGGACATGTGAAATGTTGTCCATAATAGCCCAAACATGGAGGCTAACTACATGTGCATCCATAGGTGAGTGGATAAAATGTGAATTGGTCCATTCATTGCGCTCTTAGCCACAAAAAGGAGCAAGTATTTCTACCTGTTATGATTTAGATGACTCTTGAAGCCTTACTAAGTGCAGTTGCAAAAGACCATATATTATATGATTCCATGTATATGCAGTGCCCAGAATAGTACAGTCTATGGAGAAAAACATACTTTGGTGTTTGCCGAGAGCTGAAGAGGCAGTTGAGAATGGTGGGTTAGTGAGTGACGGTGACCGTGAGATGACAGTGAAGGGGGTGAGATCCTTTTTAGGGAGAAAAAAAATGTTCTGTGATTCAGTATGGTGATGGTTTTACAGCATATTATCATAATCTATAGTTACCCTACTGTGCAATAGCACTTCAGAACTTCTTATGCTTTTCTAAGCACAATTTAGTACTCCTTGATTAACCTTTCCCTATCCACCTCACCGCATTTTTTTTTTTTTTTTTTTTTTTTTTGAGACAGGGTCTCGCTTTTGTGGTTTAGGCTGGCCCTGAGCTCAGCCTCAAACTCACATCACAATCCTCCTGCCTCTGCCTCCCGAGTGCTGGGATGACAGGCATGAGCCACCACGCCCCGCACTGTGGTATGTGGTACTGGTTGCTGCTGGGTGTGGGTCTCCACACCCAGTATTGTTATGTGGTTACCGGGAATCGAACCCGGGGCCCTTGCGCTTGCAAGACAGGCGCCGGAACCACTGAGCTAACTCCCTGGCCCCACCTCACCACATTTTAAATGTGAATTTTATAGTATGTGACATGGTGTGGTACTATAACAGCTACTAGCAATAAAACAAAAAATAATATCAACAGAGATTATCAATGATAAAATGGGTTAACTGATAAAATGGAGTTTTAGGCCATAGTATTTCTAAAACAAGGGGAAAACATCTATTTTCCTCATGAATCATTATTTACAGTCTTAAAATATTAGGTAAGCTGCCTAGCTATTTCGTCTGGAAGACAGGTTACATAAAAATGTGGCAATGTGCCGGGCGTGGTGGCTCACACCTGTAGTCCCAGCACTTGGGAGGCAAAGGCAGGAGGACTGCTGTGAGTTGGAGGCTGAGCTCAGGGCCAGCCTGAACTACAAAGGAGACCCTGTCTCAAAAAAAATTTAAAAAATATATGTTATGTACACAATAAAGTAGTAATAGCTATAATCTACAGAATAATTATATGTTTAATATGTGATTTAATGTGCCCATTGAAAGTAAGAGACAGTACATGTGTATATATTAGGGTGTACATAGACGTACATAAATATATCAACTAAAGATAAAAATCTAACAACTTTTTTTTTCAAGATAAGGTCTCGCTTAGTAGTTTAGGCTGGTCCTGAACTCACAGCAATCCTCCCGCCTCTGCCTCCCGAGTGCTGGGATTGCAGATGTGAGTCACCACACCTGGCATTATGATATGTAGTACCAGGGATCGAACTTGAGACCTTGCTCTTGCCAGGCAGACACTGGAACTACTCAGCTAAATCCCCAAAGGCCATACTCTTAAGTAAAATAAAGTAGGACAGATGTGTAAATACCCAAATAGTTTCTCTGATGATTGAAAGTGTAAATGAGGGCCAAAATGTATAATAGATAGTATGAAATAGGGAGAAATGGTCCAGAGGGGAAGTAGGGAGAGAGTAGAAGAAGGGAAAGAAAATACAAGAGAATGAAAAATTAGAAACAGGGGCCGGGGAGTTAGCTCAGTGGTTCCGGAGCCTGTCTTGCAAGCGCAAGGGCCTGGGTTTGATTCCCCGGTAACCACATAACAATACTGGGTGTGGAGACCCACACCCAGCAGCAACCAGTACCACACACCACAGTGCCAGGCGTGGTGGCTCACGCCTGTAATCCCAGCACTGGGGAGGCAGAGGCAGGAGGATTGTGATGTGAGTTTGAGGCTGAGCTCAGGGCCAGCCTGAACCACAAAGTGAGACCCTGTCTCAAAAAAAAAAAAAAAAAAAGAAAAATTAGAAACAAAATTTTTGTAAATAGGGAGGGTGGAAGGGAGGAAAGAGAAATGGGAAAAAACAAGAACCAAGGTAGATCATGTACAGCTACAAATTCCCGATGATAAAAGTGATCATAGTGTATACCTAAAATTACCAATAAACTTAACAAGAAATATATTGAGGACATCCAGGAAGATGGTGGAGTTTTGAGTAGCAGCAGAGAGGTTTAGTGTCCAGGTACTGGCATAAAGCAACATGAGTAAAAGGAGGGAAATGAGAATTGGAAAGATCTGGCGTGAGAATTGAAGTCCATGGGGAGAATGAAGAGAGTCTTCAACGAAGAAGGTTAAATAAGGGCTGGGGATTTAGCTCAGTGGTTCCAGTGCCTGTCTTGCAAGCGCAAGGGCCTGGTTCGATCCCCCGTAACCACATAACAATACTGGGCGTGGAGACTCACCCCAGCAGCAATCAGTACCACATACCACAGTGCTGGGTGTGGAGGCTCACGCCTGTAATCCCTGCACTTGGGAGGCAGAGGCAGGAGGATTGCAGTGATGTGAGTTGGAGGCTGAGCTCAGGGCCAGCCTGAACTCCAAAGTGAAACCCTGTCTCAAAAAAACCTTAAAAAAAAAATATTAGGGGCCGGGGAGTTAGCTCAGTGGTTCCGGCGCCTGTCTTGCAAGCGCAAGGGCCCGGGTTCAATTCCCCGGTAGCCACATAACAATACTGGGTGTGGAGACCCACACCCAGCAGCAGCCAGTACCACATACCACAGTGCCGGGCGTGGTGGCTCACGCCTGTAATCCCAGCACTCGGGAGGCAGAGGCCGGAGGATTGCTGTGAGTTCAGGACCAGCCTAAACTACTAAGCGAGACCTTATCTTGAAAAAAAAAGTTGTTAGATTTTTATCTTTAGTTGATATATTTATGTACGTCTATGTACATCCTAATATATACACATGTACTGTCTCCTTTTATTTTTGTCCTTTGAAACCCTAAAATAACAAGTTAATGATGATGAAGTAAATGTACTATATTGTACTTTATGAGCAAATACTTGTGCATTTGAAAGAATACAGCCTTCCAAAATACATACTGAGAGTATGGCCATATGAGATGAATGCCATGTATGTTTAAATCAGTGCATGCTTAGGTATATTTGCCAAATTGAACTATAATAATCTTATATTTTTAGGTTTATC
The DNA here is from genome assembly GCA_004026965.1 of Petromus typicus. Taxonomy (NCBI): domain Eukaryota; kingdom Metazoa; phylum Chordata; class Mammalia; order Rodentia; family Petromuridae; genus Petromus; species Petromus typicus. Next base: position 35,048 of record PVIR01004475.1, on the reverse strand, counting down.
ACTATAGTCAGAACTTTTTAGATTGACAGTTAGTGCTCCTTAGATGAATCATACAAGAAATGTAATATATCTTCAATAAAAATTAGAAGAGGCCAGGAATATTGGTGAACACCTAAAGTCTCAGCAGTCAGAAGGCTGAGGCGGAAGGATTGCTGGGAGCTCAGGGCCAGCCTGGAGTACAAAGGGAGAACCTGTCTCAAAAAAAAGGGACAGAAAAACCTTTCATACTGTGAAAGCAAGGACTGTTTAGAGAAAGGGTAAAGCTGCTGGTTTACCCTAACTTTGGAACAGCTGTACAGGCTCTGCGGGTCCCTTGGTATTAGAGTCCGCATGATGAACTGTTTCTTGCGTAGCCACAGGTGTTTGTTAGGTAAATGTTCTCTCCAAAAGGACAGACTTTTAGAGGTTTGGTGTTATAATTTTATAGATACTCTTTTTTCACCCAGTTTTCTTATTTTTAAGGGATACTTAAAAGGTCATTTATAGGTGTGGGAAAAAATAGGTGGCACTTCTTCACATCCTACTACGGAATACATTCCACTAAGTATACATTCCAAGGGTTGTGGGAAGTTGAAGATTTAAGGCTTCAACCAGCCATGTTCTCAGTGCCTACCTATAATGACTTCCAATTTTGAAAAAAACTAACAAGAGAGGAGACATTCATGCCCATCCTGCCTTGAGGTGGGATCCCAGCACTTGGGAGGCAGAGGCAGGAGGATTGCTGTGAGTTTGAGGCTAAGCTCAGGGCCAGCTGAGATGTCTCTGAGGCCTGACCCTGTCTAGTCAGTGTTAGTAGCAGTGAGATGGAAGTGCTTCAGGAAGTGGCCAAAACCAGATTATCCACTCTTACAGTGTCTGCTCCCTATCTTGTGATCCAGTGGCCCTTGGGTTATACTAGCCATAGGCTTTTCCTTCTCAGCCTGCAGTGTAATTCTGTGTATAGAACTCAGGTCACCAGCAGGGTGACATGATCTGTAGAGAAGTTGTAGAGAGAGAAGCAGCTCTTGGCTCTATTAACACAGGTTTTATCTGAAGCTGTCATCAATGTCATGAAGGTCCCTAAGATTGTTTTGTTCTATTAATGTAATCACCATTTCTGGGAGGCCCTACCTTAAAACTAGTGAGTCCTTACTATCTAAGCAGCTTTCCTGAGGCTGGGGAGAATGAAGGCAGTGGAGATACTCCCTAGTTCCCAGCTCTTATCCCAAGGACAGGAAAACAGATAATTTGTGACTAAAATATTCTCATTTTTCATGAGTTTGAAGATTGATTGTGGACCGTTTTTTTAAGACCACGGCCCAGGGGTAAGTCAGAGGGACAAGGACACACAAGATGTGCCATGGAGATATTTTACCCCTCCACAGAGTCTTTTAGGATGACAAACTTCCCATCCTAGGGGATCATCAGACATGTATCTCTTTTGCAACATCCTGCAAACCAAGCGGTTCCCCAACCTGCCACAGTGAAGGCCAGCTCCACCCTGGGGCTGCATAATAACTACCAGGAGACATTTGTAAGCCAGACCCTGAAGGGTCACAGCAAAAGAAAACTCACCATGCCTGAGAGATGGAAGCCTGGAATCTGGCAGCTACAGGGAAAAGAGTGGCTGAGAAACATTCTTCCCTGGATGAGCTGCTGTTACTGCCAACTGTATTAAACCTCAGGGAGAGGGCAGGGGAGAGAGAGCATGCCTGATTGAACAGTCACTGTGCAAGGCATGGGGACTTTAACTGCTGGGTTGTTCCAAACTCTTACTACCCCAGGACAGAAGGAGAATAGGGAGTAAGAGCTTTTCTGTTTTTCCTTTTCTTTCTTTCTTTCTTTTTTTTGAGACAGGGTCTTGCTTCTGTAGTTCAGGCTGGCCCTGAGCTTAGCCTCGAACTCACAGCAATCCTCCTGTCTCTGCCTCCCAAGTGCTGGGATCACAAGTGTGAACCACCACGCCCAACACTGTGACACATGGTTCTGATTGCTGGTGGGTGTGAGTCTCCTCATCCGGCATTGTTGTATGTGGTTACTGAGGATCGAACCTGGGTCCTTGCACTAGCAAGGCAGGCACCAGAACCACTGAGCTAAATTCCCAGCCACATAAGAGCTCTTTAAGGATAGGTTTCTGATCATTTTTAAAACATGCTTCAAGAAATGAGAAAGTTGGAGTTAAGAGGCTGTAGGAGCCAAGTGTTCTGGGGCACACTTGTAACTCCAACAATGGAGAAAAATTGTCACGATGTGTTTAAGGGCCGTGTGAACTACACAAAGTGAGACTAAATTAAAAAAAGAAAAAAAAAAAAAACAGACATTAAGGAATTTAGGAAGATGGAGTAAGGGAGTGATAAAAAGCAATAAATCAGCCTCTCTAAGATTTGGAACCCATACACCAGAAAATAACTTGGGGAAGACAAGGAAGGAAGTAGATCCTTGGGACAGATCTATTGGGAAAATTGGACCCTAGAGAGAAACTGAATACAGTGCTCAACATGGAAAAGGAAGAGGCAGTCTCCTGGCTCATGACAAATGAAGACCGAATCTACAGGACAGTGAAAGTGGGTGACTCCTGAGGCTCCAGGGAGAAATTCCCCAGCAGAACAGAGCAGAGGATTCTGGGCTTTACAACAGCTTGTCAGTGGCCCCAACCCCAAGGGTCAGCTTCCCTCCTTGGAGAGTGCTTGATTGGACACTGTTCTAGAGAAGGGTCAGCTGAACCTGGGACTCAGTGGTGGCTTGGCTTCATCTTAGGGCTCCAGTGTTAAAACCTACAGGGACTGAATGAGAGAAACCACAGGAGCTTCTTGTGATCAGGGAGCTGTGGTCAGGTTGGCAAGAGACACGCAGAGGTTATAAACTACACAGTTCATGCCCCAGTCCCGTGATGACAGGCCAGGTTCAGCCTGAACTTCAATGGATTTGAAATTCCCAGGACGGGACCCTCCCCACCAGGCCTACTCCCGGCTTCTGGTGACTATCCAGGATGGGACTGGGCTCTGACTGCCTGCTTTGCCTGCTAGCAAGAGCATAGTCAAACCTTGAATCAGGCACTGCTGCAAAACTAAACCTCCGAAGATAACCACAGGGTTGAAAGCAGGTTTGTGTGTGTGTGTGTGTGTGTGTGTGTGTGTGTGTGTGCGCGCGCACGCGCATGCTCGTGCTCGCGCGCGTGCCTGTCTGTGTGCTTGTGAACGTTGTTTTTAGTTTGTTTATTTCTTCTTTCTTCTCTCCTGTCTTCTTCACCAGTCTCCTGGGCTTGGGAGATCTTGGCCTTTCCACCTTGCTTCTAATGTCTTGTTTTTCTTACATTTCTATACTTTTTCCCTTCTTCCTTTAAAATGTTCTCCTCTTAATTACTTTCCTCTTTTTTTTTTTTTTTTAAGGTTTTTTGAGACAGGGTCTCACTTTGTGGTTCAGGCTGGCCCTGAGCTCAGCCTCCAACTCACATCACAGCAATCCTCCTGCCTCTGCCTCCCGAGTGCTGGGATGACAGGCGTGAGCCGCCATGCCCGGCACACTTTCCTCTTATTTTTAATCTCTGTATAAGTTTTTTCTTTTATCTTCTATTTCTTGCCAGATTTTTTTGCCCTATGTCTTCTTCATTCTGTAGACATCCTTCTACTCAGGAAGATGCTTTGTACCATTTCTCTTCCTTTTCATATCACAGCATTTAAGATTTTGAAGTTTTCCAATTGTCCCCCATTCCCAAACCATAAATCTTGAATAATATAACCATAAAGTTCTGTTTATCTTTTGATAATTAATTATAAAATTACTCTTAAATTATTTTCTACCATTAGCAGAGACATAGCCGATGCATTTGGCACATGTGAGCTGTAAGTTGATATCTAAGTTGCCTTGAGGTTGACATCATAATTGACAGTTTCTTCTGTAAGATTAAAAGTGATATGTAACTAGTACTTAACTAGTATGTTAATACTAGTTTGTCTCCAGCAATACTACTATAGCTATTTTGCTATTTTGACATCAATAGGGTCACATAATAGTTGCTATTTCTCTGTAAGCCATTAGGCTTTGTGGCATTAATATTACTAGAGGATGTTTCCAGAGAATCTGGTGGCTGGGCTAACTACCCTGTCTCCCCCTTTCCCAAAATAACCAGGGTGGTGAAGGATTATAGTGAGTCGTGCCTAAAGCACACTACTAAAAAACAAAGAAGTCTGTATATTAGCAACAAAGTCTTCAGACTATAAAATCAACAGATCTAAACAAAACAAGAAACATGGGAAGAATAGGCGACAGAACACACTCTCATTCTCCCGAAGCTAATAAGGGAGCACCATGGGTAGAACCGTACAGACCACACATGCTGAATTACTTGAAAGCATAGCAGAAGAGGGTAGAAGACAACTAAGAAGTACCCAGTGGCATTAGAGAAGGTACAGGTAACTCTCAGATAGGAGATGTCTTAGAGCAGCCTCCCAAGCAGCTGCCCGCAGTCTGCCCACCATGGATCCCTGCAAAGTTAATAAGCTTTGGGCCTCGTGAAAGTGTACAAGCAGGATCCGGATATGAGTGTCCTGCACACTGAAGAGAAATGCTTCCTCAGGGAGAGGGTGGAGAGCTTGGGTTAAAGTATCACCTGCTGGTCATAAAGCTGAACCAGAGGAGAATGAATACGCTTGATCTCAGCCAAAAGGCCGAGAAGCGATTAGAGGAGAATACGAAGGAAGAAAAAGCAGAGTAAGAGGACAGGGAAATATGAAGACAGATGAGTCAAGAAGTGAGGAAGGTGACCTAGAAATTGACAATGAAAGTGTAATTGAACAAGACACTGATACTCTTCAAGAAACAGGAGATGAAATGCAGATAACAGAGGAGATGATGGATCCAGCAATGAAAAGAAAGGGGCTGCCATGGGTGTGCTAAGTGACAGCGAACAGCACCGACGTGTTCACACATGTCAGTAAACTGGACCCTCGCCTGGCCAGGAGAGCCAGTGTCTTCAGACTGTAGCAGCCAAATGCTGCCATTTGGAGTGTGACAGAGCCATTGAAATAAAGCCTGATTCAACCCAACCGCACAGCTGGCCTGAAAAAGCGCACAAACTTCTGGGCCATGGATAACGAGGAGCCCAGGATCTTGGCCTTGTCTGAACTGGGTTGTGATAAAGATGCAAGTGCAGTGCTGAAAGAAGTTCTGCCAAGGCCCAGAAAATTGCTGGAGATTGGAGAAAGTATGAATGAAAATGTGAAAAATGAGAGATCAAAGGAAGAATAGAAAGAGTTGAGAAGGTTGCGGAACAGCCCAGAGGGAGGAAGAGCCAGGTGAGCCAGGAGCTCCATGTGGCTCTTTCCTGGGGTAGTGGCTGGTGACTTTCCAGGAGGGAGGCCTGGAACGGGAGCACGCATGGCAGGAGTGCCTGGACCTCTCTGTGTCATGGTATGCTCAAAACTCCAGAAGAATCTGGTCCTGATTTCAATCCTTGGTACCGGGAGAAGAATTCTGGAAGTCTATCACAATGATAAAGCCTTAAAAGCTTTTAGGAGAAAGGCAACAAATCACATAAAAACATAAATCCACCAGAATTACATCAGACTTCTCCATACAAACTCTGAAGGCCAGGAGGGCTTGGGGTCAAATATTTTAAACCCTAAAGATAACTTTTAACCCCAGTTTATGTATCCTATGAATTTTTTCTTTAAAACTGACAGAGAAATAAGATATTTCCATGACAAGGGCCACTTCATGACCACAAAACTAGCCTAACAAAAAATTCTTAAGGTTGTCTTAGAAAGAGACAATGAAGCTAACAATGTCAGTCAAAAGAAATCATCACGCCTGGCAGATGAACTCCTAAGCAAAAGGGGAAGAGAATGAAATCAGCAACAGGAAAATAGTGCAATGACAGGAATAAGTCAACACTTCTCCATAATAACTCTCAGTGTGAATGGTCTCTATTCCTCGAACAAGTGACCCAGACTGGCAGAATGGAAGGCAGCTATGCTAAACACTCTACCACCACATCCCAATGGCAGAATGGATCAGCAAAACCCAACAATATATGGCATACAATTAACACATTTAATTTTAAAAAATACAGATTAAAAACTAAAAAGTGGGAAACGACATTCCATACAATTGGAACCCAGATAAAAGTACGAGTTGCTATCCTAATTTTACTTTATTTATTTTTGTTTTGTTTTGTTTTTTGAGACAGGGCCTCGCTTTGTAGTTCAGGCTGGCCCTGAATTCACTACGTAGCCCACGCCAGTCTAGAAATCACAGCAGTCCTCCCGCCTCTGCCTCCCAAGTGCAGGGATTTCAGGTATGAGCCACCACACCCAGCACTGAGGTATGTGGTTACCAGGGATCAAATTTGGGACTTTGTGCTTGCCAGGCAGATGCCAGAACCACTGAGCTAAATCCCCAGTCTGCTATCCTAATTTTATTTATTTATTTATTTTTTTAGGTTTTTTGAGACAGGGTCTCACTTTGTGGTTCAGGCTGGCCCTGAGCTCAGCCTCCAACTCACATCACAGCAATCCTCCTGCCTCTGCCTCCCGAGTGCTGGGATTACAGGCGTGAGCCACCACGCCCGGCACTGTGGTATGTGGTACTGGTTGCTGCTGGGTGTGAGTCTCCATGCCCAGTATTGTATGTGGTTACTGAGGATCGAACCTGAGTCCTTGCGCTTGTAAGACAGGTGCCGGAAGCACTGAGCTAAATCCCCAGCCCCTGCTATCCTAGTTTTAGACAAAATGGATTCCAGGTAAAACTAATCAGAAGAGACAAAGATGGTCACTAAAACTAGTTGAGGTAAAAATTCAGCAGGGAAAGTTAGCAATTATAAACACATATGCATCAAATATCAGCATGGAAATCCACAAAACAAATCTAATAGACGTGAAAATTCAGATGAATGTGAATATTCCGAAAAGAAAGACTTTGTACTGTAGTAATGTGCACATACCCATATTTATGGCAGCACATTTTCTTATAGGTTAATCTTAGAAACAGCCTCATATTAGATAAATGCATTTCTGAAATATGGAATTTATACACAGTGGAGTACTCCCTGCTTTAAAGAAGGATAAACTAGTCATTTGTAAGTAAAATGGATGCACTTTGAAAGGGAAGTAACTCAGACACACAAGCTTAACAATCAGGTAGTTCCTATTATATGAAGTACTATAGGCCAGAGATTTAGCTCAGTGGTTTCAGCACCTGTCAGGCAAACGCAAGGTCCCGAGTTCAATCCCTGGTACCATATCCCACAATGCCAGTCATGGTGACTCACACCTGTAATCCTAACACTTGGGAAGCAGAGGCAGGAGGATTGTTGAGTTTGAGGCTTGTTTGGGCTACATAGTGAGTTCAAGAGCAGCCTGAACTACAAAGTGAAACCCTATCTCAAAAAAAAGCATACCCAGGGTTGCCGGGGATTTAGCTCAGCGGTTCCGGCACCTGTCTTGCAAGTGCAAGGGCCCGGGTTCGATCCCCGGTAACCACATACAATACTGGGCGTAGAGACTCACCCCAGCAGCAACCAGTACCACCTACCACAGTGCCGGGCGTGGTGGCTCACGCCTGTCATCCCAGCACTCAGGAGGCAGAGGCAGGAGGATTGTGATGTGAGTTGGAGGCTGAGCTCAGGGCCAGCCTGAACTACAAAGCGAGACCCTGTCTCAAAAAAAAAAAAAAAAAAAAACACCTCAAAAAAACCCCAAAAACAACAACAAAAACATACCTTGACTTAGTATAATTGTCTTACATGTTTTATGTGTTCTTTGGCTTATTAATCTGGTTTTTGATCTGTATATATGATAACTAACTTTATAAGGTCATATAAATGAAACTGATGGTGGAAAAATAAAAGTAAGATAGGAGGGAAAAGAAATTGAAATATGTTATGTATATGTAAAAATTCCCTACAGTGAATGTAATCATTATGCACTGCAAACGTACTAGTAAAAGTTTAAAAAAGAAAGAATAGACAAGAGCCCTCAGCGCTGAAAGATTTGTCTTCATCACTGTTGAGGCCAACAGTTTGTTGGAGAACTGTCAATCTTAGGATACTCAGAGTGTCAAAAGTTAAAGACGTGGGCCGGGCGTGGTGGCTCACGCCTGTGATCCCAGCACTTGGGAGGCAGAGGCACGAGGATCGCTGTGATGTGAGTTTGAGGCTGAGCTCATGGCCAGCCTGAACTACAAAGCAAGACCTTGTCTCAAAAAACCTAAAAAAAAAAGTTAAAGACGTGGGCCAGGGATTTAGCTCAGTAGTTCCGTGCCTATCTTGCAAACTCAAGGACCTGGGTGGATCCCCGGTAACCATATACCACAACACTGGGTGTGGAAACTCATGCCCGGCAGTAACGGCACCAACATACCACAATGCCGGGTGTGGTGGCTCACGCCTGTAATCTCAGCACTCAGGAGGCAGAGGCAGGAGGATTGCTGTGATGTGAGTTTGAGGCTGAGCTCAGGGCCAGCCTGAACTACACAGCGAGACCCTGTCTCAAAAAAAAAAAAAAAAAAAAAGTTAAAGATTCTCACTCACAGAGGGAGAGCAGAACAGAAGGGAAACCAAGGCAAGCTCAGCATTCTCTCCCACGTGAGCAGGAGGAAGATCAGGCCAGGCTGCACCAGTGAAGTCTGTCCCCTGAGATTAAGAGCAGCAGCTGATGCTGACGACCTCTTAAATTGGCTAACAAGGTCCTGCAGTTTTTATATGAGCATATAGTTCCCCGGATTCTACTCTATACCAGAGAAATCACAAAAAGGACATAGTGTAAATCTCTCTCCCCTAAACAGAGCCACAGTTCAGTAAGAATATATAGGCAGGGAAAAGAGACAATAAAAATTCCATGCAGAGGGCTTAGCTCCTGCAGGTCTCGTGTCTCTGTGGGACTCCGCTCTGATGGAGATGAGTTGCTCGCCTGTTAGATGTCACAAGTGCTGAGTTTGTGGTCTCATAAACATCAAGAAAGAAAGTTGCAACCAAAGGCGGAGTTAGCAGAGTTTTATCAGAAATAATAATATCTCCTGATTTCCAGGTGGGTCCCGAGTTCTTAGCCACCTAAAACAAACTTTGACCCTACATGAATCTTTCATTACTCTGTTTTGGATTTTGTTTTGAGACAGGATCTCACTATATATTTCAGGCTAGCTTTGAACTCATTCTGGACTGACATGTGAAATGATTCTCCTGCTTCTGCCTCCCAAGCGCTGGGATTATATGTATGTGCCACAACATCTAATGTTTTCTTCACTTATTTTATCACAGTGACAGAAAGCCAACACAACCATGAATTAATTCATAACCATTTAATAGAGGGGGAAATAGAGTAATGAAAAGTTTGAATCATTTTTAAGTGTCAGGGAAAGAGGAAAAAAAAAACAGTTGGATAAATCAAAAATAGTACAAGTACAGATACAAAGCTTACCACTTTTTAGAAAAGCTAAAAGGATCTCACTTTTAAACAGACCTCAAAGATAAGAGGCTGTACAGACATGTAAACAATTAAAGAAAAAAACCATTTTTTTTTTTAGATAGGTCTGGCTTTTTTTTTTTTTTGGTAGTTCAGGCTGGCCCTGAGCTCACTATATTGCCCAGGTGAAGCGGGGCGATCCTCCTGCCTCTGTCTCCTGAGTGCTGGGATTAAAGGTGTGAGCCACCATGCCCAGAATTGTAGTATGTGGTACTGATTTCCTGGTGGGCGTGTGTAGAGATCAGACTGGTCTCCTTGTGGACACTGAGAAGAGGGCATGCAGGTGTGTTGGCATGCTGCAGGAAGACGTGGGAACACTTGGCCATGGGGTTGGGAGACAGCTGAACTTTGTAGAAAATTTATACCTGCATATTTTTGCATAATAAAAAGAATTGTTAGAGGATGCCTCAGGGTTCAGTCCTGCAAGGCTGTTCCCCCTGCTGGTTTCTCCTGAAACTCATGCCTGAGTGCCTCTGTTTCCTTCTGCGACCCCAGACTTACACCAAGAGGCATGAGTCACCACGCGGGCATTGTGGTATGGGGTTACCAGGGATCGAACTCAGGACTTTGTACTTGCAAGGCAGGTACGGGAAGCACTGAGCTAAATCCCTGGAACATTCTTGTAGGATAAACAGTATGCAAACATGAGTTAAAATGAAAATGGCTTGGGTCTTTCATGGAATGTGATATACATTGTAGCTCCACACACCCTCATTTTTCATTGGAGAAAATAATTTTAGCATATGAGCCACATTTTTTTTTTTCTTAGTCTTTTGAGACAGGGTCTCACTTTGTAGTTCAGGCTGGCCCTGAACTCACAATGTAGCTCAGGATAGCCTCAAACTCACAGCAATCCTCCTGCCTCTGTTTCCCAAGTGCTGGGATTATAGGTGTGAGCCACCATGCCAGTCATTGTGGTGTGTGGTGCTGATTGCTGATGGGTATGAGTCACTATGCCTGGCATTATTGTATGTGATTAAAGGGGATCAAATTTGGGAATTTGCCAGGCAGACACTAGAGCTCTAAGCTAGGCCCCCTCTTTGCTGTTTTGAGGGACAAAGGGTGGAGTCCTGTTGGTTCTCGTGATACCTTCAGGCCATCTTTTCTATTGTCAAAAGTACTTGTCTTTTTTTTTGAAACAGGGTCTTGCTTTGTAGCTCAGGCTGGCCCTAAACTCACTATGTAGCCCAGGCCAGCCTCATACTCCCGCAATCCTCCTACTTCTGCCTCCTGAGTGCTTGGATTATAAGTGTGAGCCACTATGCTCAGTTTTGGTGTCTTCATTATTGTTTTTTCTAGCAGTATCTCCTTCTGTAAATATGATCAATTACAGGTAAAATCAAGTATAACTTAGGCTTTGGGAATACCTTTGGAGGTAGGAGCATGAGTTTCCCGGGGGAGACAGGGCCGCTGAGCTGTAAAAAGTGACTAGTAGGGCTGGGCCTGTCTTCCAGTTTCCTCCGGAGGTAGCACTTGCTCTGGAGTGAGTCATCTTGGGAACGCCTTGACGATACAAGAATCAAGCAGAAACTCACAGGAACGCTGGTTTCTTTCTCTTGTTTCAGATGGGGAGCTTGTGAACCTCTCACTCCTTTGGAATGTGTTTTTAACCACTGGAAAATGTTTGACTCTCACACACCGAGAAAAAGTGGTTTAGTATTTTTCTACACCTGTATACAGCTTACTATGTACAGCCAAAACAGAATGCAGAGGGAAGTATTGATTATGATGTTTTTCCACAACTAGAATCTTACTGTAAAAAAGAGGGAAAATGGTCAGAATTGCCTTAGACTTTGTGTTAAAAAATAATCTTTATCTGTGTTCAAAATGTGAATGTAAGCCACAGGAAAGCCAGGGACCTCTGATCCCTATGAGCGAGTTCTCTCACCCTAGGCTTTTGGAACATGAAGGTGAGGTTTCCAAGGCCACCTGAGTCAAAATCCCACCTACTCTTATGAAACCTGAGGGTGAGGTTTCCAAGACAACCCATATCCAAGCCGTGTGAACTGCTGCCATGTCTAAGGCTTTCCTCACTTGTCCGTTGGAACCTGCGATCCCTTATCCTGTAGAGTCTAAAGGTGAGGCTTCTAGGCCACTGCAGTTAAACCCTGTATTGGGCTATATCCACCCGCAGCTAATTTTGTTCAAGGACAACATTCCTTACAAGAAGTAAACAGCGATTTGAGACGAGCTTGTGTCCATGTGCCCTTTTCTCTCATCGACTTAAAATGGATCAAAAAAGAAAGGAGTGGAGGGCCGGGGAGTTAGCTCAGTGGTTCCGGCGCCTGTCTTGCAAGCGCAAGGGCCCGGGTTCAATTCCCCGGTAACCACATAACAATACTGGGTGTGGAGACTCAACCCGGCAGCAACTAGTACCACATACCACAGTGCCGGGCGTGGTGGCTCACGCCTGTAATCCCAGCAATCGGGAGGCAGAGGCAGGAGGATTGTGATGTGAGTTTGAGGCTGAGCTTGGGGCCAGCCTGAACCACAAAAGCGAGACCCTGTCTCAAAAACAAAAACAAACAACAAAAAAAAAACCTAAAAAAAAAAAAAAAGAAAGGAGTGGAAATTTTCAGATGATCTTGATAAGTACATTGATGTCTTTAGGGGACTTACTCAGACCTTTGAACTAGACCGAGAGGATGTACTGTTAATTTTAAATCAAACACTGACTTCTCAGAAATACACTGACCTCTAGTGAGATACAAGCAGCATTATGAGGTGCAGTTACCTTTGGAGATGACTATCATTGTGTCAGGTTTAGGGACCAGAGGAGAGACAGCTGCTGGAGCTGCCGGCACCTCCTGGAGCCCGAGAAGTCCCTGTCCAGGGTCCCTACTGGGCTAGAAGAAAAGGCATCTTCAGTTTTATATTGCTGGGACCTAAAAAGGACATGAGCAAAGACCTTCTGTTACCTTAAATTATCAGCTATTTAACAGGAGAAGAGAAACAAATGCCTCTGCTGTTTTAGACCGTTACAAGAGGGTTACTAGAGCGCCCACCTCTGGCTCCTGACTCATCTCCAGCGCTGGGGAGCTAGACTACAGAGGGAAGAGAAACAGTGAACATCGCCCAGGCTTCCTCCTGGGGTCTCCCTTCCAGCTGTGCTGCCTCAGGAAGAGGAGTCGCTGAGGAGGAACTAACTCGCTGTTGTTCACATGCCGGTGAGGGATCTGAGGAGCTGACTTCCACTAGTCTTTCTGACACTGCACAATCTTGTCTGTTGTTTTTTGTTTGGGGTTTTTTTTTTTTTTAGAAATGATCTCTTCCTAAGAACTTACAGAGTAATAACGGGCCTTCCTTTAAAGTGACAGTCACATTCTCTGCCACTTTTACTGAGTCTGGAGGCCCCAGTCAGGAAAGTCAATGAGACTTTTCACAAAGTGGCTCAGGAGATTCACCTAGAGTGGCCTCGTTTACTATCGTTGGCTCTTATCAAAATAAGGAACACACCTCAGCTTCTAGGTCTCGGTCCATTTGAAATGCTGTATGTCTGTCCTCATCTCACTATGATTTTCTCTTCTATAGAGAAACAGACATCTTACTAAAAGGTGTCTCTGCATGAGCCGCATTCCAACAGACTGCACCAGCTTACAGAAGCTCAGCCTGGAGGAAGAGGAAGTCCATATTCAACCCGGAGTGTTAGTGCTGGTGAAGTCTCTTCTCCAATCTGCTTCCCTAGGAACAACTTGGGTATTGTTTGATTGTTTTCTCATTGGGATGACTTGCCAACAAGGTGGTCAGGAAGCAGCATGACTTTCTCCTTCCTCTTTTATTCTATCCTGGCTACAAGCCTGTTGTTTGGTGCCACTTACACCCAGGACGGCTTTGACCTGTCCAGTAGTTCATCATGAATACTCAGAGCTACGCTAAACCAATCAGTGAGCTGGCGCAGTATTACACACCCGTGATCCAAAGTCCCGCCTATCGATGCATGAGGCCTGGGGGAGCGTCTAGATAGAAGCTGTAACATCGTACAAGAGAAACCATGTGATATTTAGCTTTCTGTGTCTGATTTATTTCACTTAACACTATGGCCTCAAAATCTATCCATTTTCCTGAAAATGTCATGAATCTATTGTTTATGGTTGAATAAAATTCTCTTCTGAACACATCCCACATTTCATCTGTTCATCCTTTGATGAGCTTCTAGATTGTCTTCAGTTCTTAGCTCCTGTTAGCTGCACTGCTATACATATATGCATTTATCATTGTAGAAGCCTTTAGCCCTCATGAATACATCCAGGAGAAGTAGGGCTGGTTCAAGGGAATTTCTATTTCTAGTTTTTTTTTAAGGTTTTCTTTTTGAGACAGGGTCTCCCTTTGTAGTTCAGGCTGGCCCTGAGCTCAGCGTCAAACTCATCACAGCAATCCTCCTGCCTCTGCCTCCCGAGTGCTGGGATTACAGGCGTGAGCCACCACGTCCGGCACTGTGGTATGTGGTACTGGTTGCTGCTGGGTGTGAGTCTCCACGCCCAGTATTGTATGTGGTTACTGGGGTTGGAACCCGGGTCCTTGCGCTTGCAAGACAGGCGCCGGAACCACTGAGCTAAATCCCTGGCCCCTATTTCTAGTTCATTGAAGAATCTTCCTACTGATTCTAGAGTGATTGTACTAGTTCACATTCCCATCCACCACCTGGAAGGATTCCTTTTCCCACACAACTTCACTGGCACTTCTTAGTATTTGATTTCTTTTTTTTCTTTTAGTATTTGATTTCTTGATGAGAGTCTTCAAGAAGTAAAAGCGGGACCAGAGTTGTAGCTCAATGACACTATGCGTGCCTGAGTTTGATCCCTGGTACCAAAAAGAAGGGGCAGGGGAAAAAGTAAAATGGAATCTTAAAGTTGTTTTGATTTGCATTTCCCTAGCAGCTAAATACACTGCACATTTTTTTGTGTACTTATTGGCTGTTTGTGCTTCCTTTGAAGAGTGTCTACTTAGTTCACTTACCTATTTTTTTGAGTTTTTTTTTTTTTTTTTTTTAAAGAGGGAGATTATGGGGGTTTTTTTGGTGAGTTCTTCGTGTATTCTAGATACTATTCCTTTCCAAGAATAGCTGACAAAATGCTTTCCTATTCTGTATGTGGTCTCTTCACTTCATTGATTATTCCTTTGTTGTGCAGGAGCTTTTTAATATGTTTAATTCATTTGTTCATAATCAGTATTCTTGCCTGTACCTGTGTATTCAAGTGTTTTCGTTATGTTCCTTCTAGCAATTTCAGCATGTCCCTTTTTTTGTTTGTTTGTTTTTTGTTTGTTTTTTTAGACAGGGTCCCGCTTTTGTAGTTCAGGCTGGCCCTGAGCTCAGCCTTGAACTCACAGCAATCCTCCTGCCTCTGCTTCCCAAGTGCTGGGATTACAAGCAAGAGCCACCACGCCCGGCACTGTGGCATGTGGTTCTGATTGCTGGTGAGTCTCCAGGCCCAGCACTCTTGTATGTGGTTATGGGGGATCAAACCCAGGTCCTTGCACTAGTAAGGCAGGCATGGGAACCACTGAGCTAAATTCCCGGCCCCAGCATGTCCGTTTTTATATGTAGATCTTTGATTCACTTTGATTGATTTTCGTAGGAGGTGAGAGATAATGGCCTTAGTTTCATTCTTCTGCGCATGGATAACCAGCTTTCCCAGCACTGCTGTTGAAGAGGATTTTTCCCTCCAGCTTGCATTTTGTTCTCTGGTCAGATAAGATGGCTGAAGGAGCGTGTGGTGTTTCTCTGTCTTCTATTCACGCCAGCGGTTTTGTCTCCATTTCTGGGTCAGGACGCGCTGCTGCGGTTACTGTATCTTCGCAGTTTAACTGAACCTGGGGTTGAGGTGCCTCCTGCATCCTTGTGTCCATTAGCTGCTGAGCCCCAGTGAGAACGCCCAGCAGACGGCTCAACGTGTTTCTCAGTGTGAACGCGAGATGAGCCCGGGGAGAGGGAAGACCCCCCTGTGGGCGTGGCCTGGCTGAAAGCGCTTCCGCCCTCACCGGGCACCTCTGGGTAACCATCTCCCGCTTCCAGCACAACTCCTACGGATCTCTGCCATGGCTCCAGGCCCAGTTTTTGCCGGGTCATTCAGCTCTCCTGCACAAAGCAGGGTTGTTTCCTCCCTTGACTCCAGGTGGCTACTGTGATGCTTCTCTGGATACAGACATACGTACATACATAATACATACGTACGTACATGCATACATAGGTACGTAATACACACATACATACGTACATACACACGTACATTCATACGTACATGCATATGTACATCCGTACTTATATACATACATTCATACATACGGATGTACATACACAGCAGGTGTATATGATGTTAGGTCTGTTGGTCTCATGAACTCTAACGGACTCCCATGCTCAAAATTTCCCTGACTATTCTGATTGTCTTCTGGGTCCACATAATTTTAGGATTGTTTTTCTCTTTCTATGAAGAATGTTGTTGGTGTCTTAATAGGGATTAATAAATCTTTATATTATTTTTGGCACTATGTCCATCTTGATGATGTTCGTTTTGTCTGTCCGGGAATAGGAGATGTCTAAAATAATCTGCAATGTCTCTCAATTTAGTTTTCACTACAGAGATTTTTCACTTCCTTTGTTAGGTTGATTTTTAGGTATTTAATTGTCTTCTTTGGTTTTGCTTTTCAAGACAGGGTCTCACATGGGCTTCAGGCTGGCTTTGAACTCTTTATGGGGCCTTCCTGGCCAGCAGCTCATGACAGCCTCTGGCCTCAGCCTCCTGAGGGCTGGGATGCGGGTCTGTGCCACCACGCCTGGCTTTGAACTGTTTTCCGAAACTGTCACAAGTAGAGTTGTTTTCTGGGTCCTTTTCTTAGTTGATAAAGTTTGCTTTGTTTTGTTTTTTGAGACAGGGTCTTGCTTTGTAGTTTAGGCTGGTCCTGAGCTCATCCTTGAACTCACAGCAATCCTGCCTCTGCCTCCCGAGTGCTGGGATTACAGTCCTGAGCCACCATGCCTGGCTTTGTGATATGTGGTATCAGGGATCAACTCAGGACCTTGGGCTTGCCAAGCAAGCACAGGAGCCGCTGAGCTATATCCCTGGCCCAAGGGGAGTATTTTTTAAAAAAGCTGCTGACAATTCATGCCAGGTAACAACAACAACAAGAAGATCAGAGGAAAGGTAGTATACACTTCTATGTCAAATTAACAGAAAAGTTCCTATAAATAAGTGGCAGAAGCACTCAAACTATAATAGGAAAATTAAGCCAAAAAGCACCAATAGTAAATATACCAAAAAATGCAAATAAATACTAAATGCATGGTAAATAGTTTTACTATTCTACCTGAGTAATTAGAGATGAGAGGGCCAGGGATTTAGCTCAGGATCCTGAATTCAATCCCTAGTACCATATATCACAATGCTGGGCGTGGTGGTTCACACCTGTAATCTCAGTATTTGGGAGGCAGAGGCATGAGGATTGCTGTGAATTCAAGGCCAGTTTGGGCTGCATAGTGAGTTCAGGGCCAGTTTGAATTATAAAGCAAGACCCTGTCTCAGAAAAACTTCATAAATAAATAAATAAATAAAGAGAAGAGAGTTTTAGTGAGTTTCAAAGTTTTGGGCTGGAAAGTTAGAAAAGAGAAGGAAGTGAGTATAGGGTTTGTGATGTGACAGACTTTTCCAAGGCCTTAAAACATTTAGATCTTTAGATTGAAATTCTACTATTATAAATTTAATCTGAGGATATAATCAAAGTAAGTTGGGCTGGGGCTGTAGCTCAGTGGTGCCACCGCCTTCCTGGTGAGCACAAAATCCTGGGTTTGATCCCCAGTACCACAAAAGATAAAACAACAAACCTTGTGGACATTGTAAGTAGGTGCAATCGATCGGATGCATTTCAGAGCTACTGCTTCTTTCCTTCCTTTTCTTTCCACACACATGGGAACAGCGGAAAGCCACGCAGCATTCACAGACTGCAGTGACCCCCATTCCGAGGCCGCAGGCCCCGACCCGGGTGTAAGCACCGGACCTGAACTGTGCTTTGCCTTAAAAACCAAGGGGTTCTAGCCCCAGGCAGCAAATGACCCAGGGGGTAAACTCTGCCCTGGACAATTTAGTGAGACCCTGTCTGAAAATACACAGGTAGGGCAGTGATCCCTGCCATGGTAAGGGTGAAGGAGGGCCAGGAATTCAAGGCCAGCCTTGAGGATACAGTGGGAGCCTGAAACCAATACTGTGGAATAAAAAGGGCTGGAAATTCAGCTGGGCATCCGCGCCTTCACCGAGCATGTAGGGAGCTGAATGCTCAGTCCCTACTGTCACAACAGACGAAACAACAAAGTCCAAAACAAAGAATCCGTTAACCAGACAGTGAGCAAACTGAGAGTGTCCCAGCGAGAGCAGCAGGACTTGTGTCACCTGCACTGCTTCCTCCCCCGCTTTGCCCATCTTCCATTTCCTGTCCCAGCCACACCTCCTTATTCTGCGCTAGCATGATGGTTCTTCATATAGAACAGGTGCTACGACGGCTGGGAATTATTGAATAAAACAATGTAAGTTTGGTTAGGAAAGCCTCTTCTTGTGTGTGTGAAAGGCGGGAGAGAAAGGCTTCTCCCCGAGGGCGGACCTGAAGGGCCCTGGAAGCCTGGTCCCCAGCGGTGGTGATCTCTCTTGAAGTCAGGCTCTTATAGTTGCTCCTGAACCCAGTGGTTTTAAATAATCATTTTTTTTTTCCCTTTAAGGATCAAAGCAGCTGTGATGTTGTTTTCAGTGAGTCTCTTCCAAGGCTTTTTTTTTTTCAGAAATACTTTTTCATAAATACTTTGGCGACTGGTATGTTAACTGGGTCATCAAGCTTCCGAGCCTGGGAAAATAAGCCTTCTTGACTTAGAAGTATCATCAAATGGAACATTTTCAAACACTCGAGAGGACGGCTGCTTCTGTCCTTGTTTTCAAAGCTCTTTAAATAAATTCTCTCCCAAATCTGTTCATCGAGAGGAAGTTTGATTTGGACCCACTCTGTGGTCTGACTGACAGCATGGGGACTTGTGTGCACGTGTACTCGTAACAGACTTCAATACTGAGGGAAGTGAACCGGAAACACGTTCGGTTTTCTAAACATCGAACACACCACCGTATACAGATCAGATGAGTGCAGGCTTCCAGTGGCAGAAGTGTTAAAATTGGGATTTATGTACCTAACTTCAGTTTTAACTGCTGCCCTCCCCTGCTACTTATTAGATGTAGTAATCTGGTTTTATTTTATTTTATTATTTTTGAGACAGGATCTCTCTATGCAGTTCAGGCTAGCCTTGAACCCACTATTTTAGCCCAGGCCTGCCTCGAATGTGCAGAGATCCTCTTGCCTCAGCCTCCTGGTTCTGGGATTACAGGCTTGCACTACCACACCCAGCAGTAGGACTGCAGGAAGAAATGGAAGCTTGCTGTGTTTTAGTTCCTGTGTCTGTAAAAGGGGTTAATTTAACTGTATCAGTGGATTGTTTTGAGGTTTGAACAACATAATTATGTAGCGTCTGTCTAAGCTTCTGTTTCACAGTACTCGGAGTTGTCTTCAGGCTGGTGGTGGTGGGAGACGGCCCAACAGTCGGACTTTCTGTGTGTTGTGACCTCATACAAGACAATTAACCTTTGTGTGTTAGAAGTCTTTCCTTCTCTCAGATGGAAAAAAAGTAGCCCGGTATTCCTTTATTTGGACATATCATTAACAGATAGAGGTGTCTTGTCAGGGCGTGAAGGGCTTGCAGAACAGAGTTTGGATTGCGGTGTTGTTCATTACCAGCTGTCTGACATCAAGTGATGTCCCTGACTCCCACATTCTAAATGGATAATGTGTATCTGCAGAGTTGACACAAATCAAAGGTAGTGCAGGTGAAAGTGCTCTAATCTGCTGTTTATGTCTGTAGGTATTAAAGCCATTTAATGCCTTGTCCTTATGGCTAATTTTGTTTTAATCACTTTGTGCTCAGCCTGGTCTGATGGGACATGGCTGTAATCCCAGCACTGTGGGAGGCTGAGTCAGGAAGATCAGTTTTAGCCTAGTTTAAGAACCCAGTGACTTAATGAGACCCTGCCTAAAAATAAAACATGTACCGTATTCTGGGGATTTAGCTCAATGCAAAGGCCCTGAATTAAATCTTCAGTACAGCAAAAATAAAAAGGGCCCTGGATATAGTTCAGTGTAGATAACCTGAGTTCAATACCCCGGAGTACAAAACAAACAAAAAACAGTGCATTCAGATTTAAGTTTTCAACTTTTTTTTAGTTGTCTTGTTCTCTTAGAATATTTCAATTAAAATTTACTGTATAGATTTTATTCAATTTATTGATATCTTACAAACAATATTTTTTTCTATAATAAAGAACACTAGATGTAGCATTCAACTGCCTATAATACATTTAAAAACTATGGCCTTAATGTTTTAAGAAGTAAAAATACCTTTTCAGGAGCCAAGCACACACTTGTAATCCCAGCACTCTGGGAGGTTGAGGCAGGAGTATCACAGTTTTGAGCTTAGCCTGGGAGATATATTTAGGGAGACATTGTTTCAAAAGAAATATTTTTAAAAGGCTGGGGTTGTGGTTCAATAAAATGGCCATGGATTTTATCTCCACTACTTGGGTTAAAAAGAAGTGCACACACAGACACACACACACACACACACACACACACAGAAAGAATTCCTGGCAGGTCTATTTAAATTGTTCCCATTTATGCATAAGATTAGGTTTCATCTAAACATTTCATTTATTCAATATGTTGAAAACTTGATTCAAGGTCCAAAATAAATGGAATCTTGTAGCAGTTAAGTGATTTGTCTGTGTATTATTAGTCAGAATTCTTTTGGGTGTAAGTTAAAGAAATTCAACTCCAAAGTGGTTTAAATAAAAAAGGGTATTTACTGGCTACACTACTGAAACTACCTTCAGGCACAGTGGAATCCAGCAGCTTCAGTAATGTTAATGACTTTGCATTTGCCAAAGCCAGGCTTCCTGCAGAATGCGTCCTGACTATTCAGGGCCATAAGGAACCACAACTGACATAATTTCTATGTTTAGGACCCCGACATTTAAAAATCCAGTCTTGGGGGAAGATCTCACGGGTCCGAAGATCTCATGGGTCCCTGTGGAGGAGGCAAGAGGGAAGCAGTGTCATCACCAACAATTTCCTGGGGCCAAGCGTGGTGCTCGGAGAGACAGGCCAGAAGCAGACTAATCACACTGAGAACTGACAGTTGTTAAAGGTGGGGCTAACCCTAGAAAGCAGGATCACCATTCCGGAGCAGGTCTAGAGGTCATAGCAAGCAAGAAGCTAGTCAGTTTACAGCCAAAATGGTTTCAGCCTCTTTGGAAAGTATGTATGTTAACAATGAAGGGGAAGCTCTGAAATGGCCTTAAGTCAAGGAGTTTGTTTTTACTTTAAGAAGTATGTGCATATTGTAGAATGCAAGTCCCTGCTCTGCTAAAGAATGCTCCCCACAGTCAGTATAAGTCCCATCTGAGTCCACGGGGTCGCAAGACCCTCATGATAATTTCCAGCAGGGAGAACAGCCTAGGAGGACTGCACCACCGAGCTGTCTTCCAACAGCCCTTTTATTATGGAGCCAATACAAAGTAGCAACACATAGGGGTAAAAACAAGAGGGGGGTCCGAGCAGTTCTTGGGACAGGCCTTGCAGTTCTTGTTAGAAAAGTTGTAATGTTATAAGCTACCTAACCTTACAATATGACTCTGGTGTAGGCAAAGACTCTTTACTCAAAACCCCCTACCGGGCTCTGTTCCCTTTTACTGTGAAGGTCATATCTCTTAAAACTCAGGCCCCACCTTTCCATAAAGGCCCAAACTCAAGAGGGACGATGTAGCAGTCGTCCCCTCCCCTAGGGACTCAGGCCAGCCACTCAGGCCTAAGTTACCTTTTTTTTTTTTAAGGTTTTTTTTGAGACAGGGTCTCGCTTTGTGGTTCAGGCTGGCCCTGAGCTCAGCCTCCAACTCACATCACAGCAATCCTCCTGGCTCTGCCTCGCCGAGTGCTGGGATTACAGGTGTGAGCCACCACGCCTGGCACTGGTATGTGGTACTGGTTGCCGCTGGGGTGAGTCTCCACACCCAGTATTGTTATGTGGTTACCAGGGATTGAACCCGGGTCCTTGTGCTTGCAAGACAGGCAGGCGCCGGGACCACTGAGCTATATCCCTGGCCCCCAGGCCTAAGTTACCTTTAAACTCACCTATCAAGGAGAATCCCTCTGTTTGAGCTGTGCGCCGCAAATCCAGCCCCTATAAATCACTCACCCCTCCCCTCCCCTCTCTCTTCATTCTCTTCGTTCTCTCTTTTCCTTTACTTTCTCCTCTCTGCACGTTTCTCTCTCTCTTTCCTTTCCTTCCTTCTCTTTCTCTCTCCTTCCTTTGCCCTCCCAGGTTCTGGGGACTCCCTTTAATAAAATCTCCTGTCGGGTTGCCTGGTGTGTGGCATGGTTGTTGAGCATTGTCGGGGTTCCCTTTTCTGCCTTAACAGTTCTTCCTGATTCCTACCCCAGTGTTTGTTTAGGATCTTGTTTGCAAGATTCAGTAACACAAAACTTAAGATATCAGGTGGTACATCCTGTGAACTGGTGATAAAGAAACTCAGGAGTTCTGCATAAGGAACTCTGAAGAAGTTCTGCTTAACTGGTTGTCCCAAGAAACTGCTAAATGGCCACATTTTCCCCTACACCCCACACTACCCTGCATAGAGGAGAGGGACATGAGAGGCACATTGTTTAAGTCTTGTCACGGGAGGTATGTCAGAATAAACTGTGAGGGAGAGACGAGAGGAATTTAGAGAAAAAATTCTACATGGATAAAATTTTGAAGATGACAAAATGGATGATTTTGGTAATGACTAGTGACCATTCTGCAGTTAACATAGGCACCAGGGTGAACGCATAGCTCATTCCAATCTGAGGACCAGCCTAAGAGTTAGGAACTGTGTCTGCTTATTTATTGGTAAGGAAACCACAGGCTGGGCCAGTGAATGATTTGCTGATCTCCAGTCAGACCTCAGAGACTGTTCCCATCGTTACTAATTCCATACAGCTTTCCTTACACTTGGTTGTGTAAGTGCTGCCATGTTACAAGCCAAGGTGTTCTTTGTAGTACAGTTTGCATTTTCTCCATGGGAAGATCTAAGGCGCATGGGAAGCTAGAGGATCGCTCGTGCTGTTCTCCATCTCTCCTTCCTCATCTGCGTCTGTCTCACTGAGACAGAGTGAAGGTCTTCCCATAGTCATTTCTGGATCACAGCTCAAACAGATAAGCGTAGGACTGGAGGATCTACAGTCTAAATCTCAAGCAATAATTATGAGTGTTAATTATTTAAAGGGAAGCAAAGTGCAAGCCTCTCAAGTACATCTTAAACTGTGACTATACTACTCACAAGAGACACCTGCTGAGAATGTCTGCTGGTGGGTAAGTGCGGCTCCTGACAGGTGTCACCAGAGGTCCCTGGTCTATACTAGTTACACGTCTGTCCCTTGTAGTGTTTTCCTGGGAAAGCAGGGATCGCTGCAGCTGTTTCATTGTTCCTGCCTCAGATGACAGCCAGCTTCATGTACTACCCCGCATGAGCAGAAGGCCTAAATGATACTGGTGTTTTATTGATGCTTCTTTCTTATTGCAGCCTCTCTTTAGTCCGGCGGTCAGCCAGGTCAGCCAACATTAGACAGGCTGTGTCTTCTAGTCCAATCACATGGCCAGCCTGCCAACAGATTCGTGGTAAGCTCAGCTTTGATAGCTCCTAGAGACGAATGCTTTCATCTGTGTTTTGTCAGTTGATATTGGCCTCTCATATGGCTATAATCTATTTTCTTTCATATCATCTGGAGCAGGAGTCTCCAAACTGTTTTGATCATACATTCCTCTCAGTATGTATTTTGGAAGGCCGTATTCTTTCAAATGCACAAGTATTTGTTCATAAAGTATAATATAGTACATTTACTTCATCATCATTAACTTGTTATTTTAGGGTTTTTTTTTTTTTCTTTTTTTGAGACAGGGTCTTGCTTTGTGGTTCAGGCTGGCCCTGAGCTCAGCCTCCAACTCACATCACAGCAATCCTTCTGCCTCTGCCTTCCTAGTGCTGGGATTATAGGCGTGAACCATCAGGCTCAGCACTGTGGTATGTGGTACTGATTTGCTGGTGGGCGTGGTGACTTGGCATTGTTGTATGTGGTTACTGGGGAGTGAACTTTAGACCTTGCACTTGCAAGACAGATGCTGGAACCACTGAGCTAAATTTCTGGCCCAACCGGTATATTTTTTGAGACAGGGTCTCAGTATGTAGCCCAGACAAACCTTTTTTTTTTTTTTTTGAGACAGGGTCTCGCTTTGTAGTTCAGGCTGGCCCTGAGCTCAGCCTCCAACTCACATCACAGCAATCCTCCTGCCTCTGCCTCCCGAGTGCTGGGATTATGGGCGTGAGCCACCATGCCTGGCAGTGTGGTATGTGGTGCTGATTGCTGCTGGGCGAGTCTCCATGCCCAGTATTGACAAACCTTAAATTTATAGTCATCCTCCTGCATCAGCCTTCCAAGTGCTGGGATTATACCATGCCCAGCTTTCTTCTTTTTTAAAAATTAAAAAGAGTCTAAGTTATAGAACTGGGGTCAAATTTGTGATCCTCCTGCCTCAGTTTACCAGAATGCTGGAATAAGAAGCTTGTACTACATCTGTCTCATTTTAACTTTTACAAATTTTTTTATATTTTGCTTTTTTGACAGGATTTTGCTATGTATTCCAGCTGGGCTTGAGCTTAATATGTAGCCCAAGGTGGTCTCAGCTTCTTCATTTGCTGGGCAGGTACGGTGCTAAATCCCACGCCCTGTCCTCAGTTTAAGTACTGGGATCATAGGCGTGTGCCACACTGCCCAGCACTTTTAGTTTTAAAAATAAATTTATAGTGTATATTTAAGGTATATAATGTGAAGGTATGAGATACACATGCACATGTAGAAGCAAATGTGGCTGTCGGAGATGTGATCTTAGAAATCTCATATTTGTTCTCTTGTGATTTCCTTGCAAAAGATTTGTAAATTCAGGCTGTTTTGTGGGTTAAACTCAGATGACAGAATCAGTAATAAAACTATTTACTCAGCCAGCTGCAGTTGATTGGGTCAGGTTGGCTGGGACCCCTATGGCCAACCTGAGGCATGGTTACCCCCATTTTCCCTGAGGGCGCCTCCAACTCTGCTCAGGCCAAGGGCACATTTGTTCCTGGGACCCAGCACAGGCCACTAATTCTGAATACGAAATTACTTGAGCTCAATGCTTTTGATTTTCAGATTAGAACTAAGTATAAATAGATCCGTCTTCTTCTCGCATCCCAAGTGCGTGGCCCGCTCCTTGGAGCACGTGACACGTATGCGCCTTCTCAAGAAATTATTGGTTCAGAAAACAAGTCCTTGCACAGGCAATGCTCTTTCCATTTAAAAATAAACCTGCTCATCTCAGTTGCTCATTCATTTTATAGAAAATGGAATGACTCTGAAATAAATTGTCTTTACAGAGATTCATTTTCAGGCACAATTTCCACTCTACAAAATGTGAAATAGTCTAAGCACCAGCTGTGAGCATTTCAAACATGCACTACTTGCAAAAGGTTCAGCTGTTGCCAAGGGAAAGTTGAGTTGGGTTAAAAATCTCTCCTGGTTTTAATAGTGTATTTACCTTCAATCAGAAACTGAAGAAATAGGTTCTTAGCAGAAATACCAAAGTTTCCTGAAGACTGAGATATAGAAATGTTAAGCTTCTTGAAGTTATAGCTGGTGGTTTCCTTTTTTTTTTTTTGGTATCAGGGATTGAAGACCTTGCTCTTGGGAGGCAGGCGCCAGAACCTCCGAGCTGAGCTATGGTTTTCTGAAGCTTTCCGATCAAGATCACCACAGCAACAAGGGGCACTGGCCACACAGGGGACAGTCATTTTCTGCCAGTAGGGGGCGCCTGCTCCAGTTTTCGACTTCCCCATTTTGGTTCAAGGCAGGAATGTTTTTTTCCAGACAACTGCCATTTCTGGGATTGGGCACAGAAATTTGTAACAATCGAATGCTAAACGATAAACAATGAAAACACAAATGTACTTTGTTGTTATTTGTACACACGGTACAAAGAGCTTTGCTGAGTTCTGTTCCCTAACTTTACCAGAAAATATGGTATAATATGCACACAGAATGGCAACTGTTACTAGAGAAGGAAGAAAATACTGGAAGGTAAGTGCTCCAAAATGCTAACAGTGGTTCTCCGGGTTGAGGGAGCATGAGTGATCTTTTTCTTTTGTAGACCTGGGAATTAAAAGTGGGACCTTCTCTGACACATTAGGAAAGTGCTACCAGTAATGTTTAATTTTTTTCTCCATCCTTCCCTTTTTCCGAATTTTCCAAGTTCTGAACTACTGGTAGTTCGATGTCTGTAGTTAGCGTTAAGGACTGCTTTTCCTTTTTATTTCTGGCCCTCAAAAAATGTACGTGGCGGGTTCAAGTAGACTGCCAACCCAAGAAATATTCCGTCACTTGATATGGATGTCCTCTCAGTCAGGTGACGCTGCTGCCATCTGCATAAACTCCAGGAACAGTGGCCTCAAGCGAAGCTCGCAGGAGCTCAGACAGCTGAACTTCAAAACCCACGATCAGGGAAAAGCAGACAGGAGGAACCGAAGCGTCACTCAGCGCCGGCTCAGGCCTAGGAGTTTAAACCTGGGGCCTCCCGTAAGGTTCGCCACAAGCGGCTCTGGGCTCACAGGACCCGTGTACAGCGTCAGAGGCGCACTGCGCGGGATCGCGTTTCTTTCACCGCAGCGTGGGTCGGTCCGCGCTGGCTCTGCGCGCCCAGAGGCCCCCACGAGCGCGACAGGCGACGCCCCACCCTAGCATTCAGGGTCCCCCGGCACACAGGAGGCCAAAAGCTCCATCGCACAGAAACCTCTCCTGCAGATCTGCCAGTCACACACCGCCAAAGTAAGCAGAGCCCCTCTCAGGCCCGGCCGATGCCGCGACGTCTGTTCAGCAGACCCAAGCACCCGGCGGAAACGGCGGCCGCACCGCCGGGGCTCGCGGCTGCATCCGGGTCCCTTACACACCGGTCCAATCCTCGGCTTCCTCTCTTCCCACCCTCTTGTGTCTCCGCCCCCCCGCCGCCAATCCTGGATCAGCTCTCAGCCGAACATGTTGGCAGGGGAGTGAAGGCAGACACAAACCAATGAAGCTTTGCTTCCCGTTTGAAGAGTCCAATGGGCAGGCGTCGGGGGCGGGCGCTGTTAGCTAGGAGGTTCGGTTGCGCGTGTGCCATGGACTCAGCCGCCCGGTGATATTGACAATAGGAGAGAGAAAGGGGCATTGACTGGGACCCACCGCAGGTAGCGAACGTTGGCTCTAGCGGCAGCGACTTCAGCTCCGGCGGCTCGTGCTCCTCCTGCTCCTCCTCCCGGCTCCTCTGCCCGCTGCAACTGCAGATCTAGTCTTCCTCCTTTCCTTCCCCCCTCCCCACGTCGCCGCCGCCGCCACCACCGCCGGGTCCGGGGCACCGAGCTGAGGAGCCGCCCGCCGGGAATGTGAGCGGGGAGCCACCGGCGGAGCCGCAACGGGGTCGGTGCGATTTGATGGGACGGGCCCGCGGGGCAGGATCGTGAGGCCGCCGCCGCCGCCGGAGCGCTGAGGGTCGGGTCCGGCCGTGAGGCCTACAGGCGCCGCTGCCGACGCGGAACCGAAGCGGACGCCGCACCGGACCGCCGCCGCCCGGACTCCCCGCCGCCGCCCGGACTGACTCCCTGCCACCCGGCCCCGCCGCAGCCGCCGCGGCCCCCTCGCCCGTCCCCCGCCCCTCGGAACCACAGATCTCGGATTCTTCCTCAGAAGCTTCAAGGTAACTTGGTCCCTCGGCCTCGCTCACGGTTCCCTTCCTCCTCCCGGAGAGCCTGCGGGGCACCGGACTTGGGAAGGCCCGGCCCGGGCGCGCGGGGTGCGGCAGGGTGGGGTGCTCGGTGCCACTGTCTGATCTGTCTGCGAATGCCTCTGAGGAGTCCTCTCCTTCGCTCAGTCTCCCTCATTTTCCACCTTCTGGGATTTGAGGGGTTTCCTTGTCCCTTTTAACCGCTGGCGGTTGGAGGGGCAGGGTTTGTGGAGTAGCGGCGATCTTTTCCAGGTTTGGGGTGTATGTAAATATCCGAGCTCACAGGCCGCTTCCCTGCCCCCACCCCGGATTATCCGGAGCCTTAGAAATGCCCGGTGCCCGCTGCTCAGGATGGTAAAGCGTCGGGCGCCCTGGCCCAGGTGAAACCTGTTTCCCTGGGCTTTTCACGGACTAGTTTGCTGCCTTATGTTCAGTTCTGAGATGCTTTAGGATTGGGATCCTTGACGTTTACTCTGAGCTGTCGACATAAAAAAAAAAAAAAAGAGGTACTTACAGATCATCGTTGGAGATGGCTGATGAGGAATAAAAAAGTGACGGAAGAAGAGGATTTATTTAAATCTTGTTTTGTTAGGGTTGGAATGAGGTCTAAATAATTAACATACGAGATTGTAAAATCTGGTCCTCAATTTATAACATACAGATGTGATGTGGAGTATCTTGCTGATGCAGGCATCTTATTTTAAAAGCGTCATACTTAAGCCATATTTTTATTGGTTTTACATTTTCCATAGCATTCATAGTTTGCAGTTCCATTGTGAATTTGTTACATTATTATTACTATTATTTTTGCTTTTTTTTCTTTTTGAGACAGGGTCTTGGCTTGCGAGAGAGTCCAGGATGGCCTCAATCAATCAGCGACCCCCCTGCCTCAGCCTCCTGAGTGCTGGGGTTGCAGGCGTGTGCCATTATGCTGCGCTAGCCATATTACTGTATTTTTAACGTTAAACAAGGTACATTTAAAAACTTTTTAAGGAAAGAAAACTGAAAACTTAAAAATTGTGAACCTCAAGGTGGTGTTCCTCCACTTCTGCTGGAATGTTTTTACTATTTTTACTTTGTAAGAATCTAGGTAATCCAGGGAACTTTTTAGTCTTGCACATTCGGGAAGAAGCTCCCTTACTCCTTCATAGAGGAGTTAAAAGACTTGTCTTATGTGTTGGAATGACAGATGAGTATTGGCATTCAGCGCTTCCCTTGTTGGAGATACTCCTATCCAAGCCTGCCATTAATCTTAGTGCAGTCTTAGTCACGGAAATGATGGCATCTGTTTAACTTGGGGAACAGAATTAAGCTTACTGCTTGCTATTTGGGAAAATACCTTTCATTTTAATAATTTGATAGGTTTAAACATTGCAGAAAAACCGTTCAGTTCTATTAGTTTCATGGGATGAACGTGGGTATTTGAAGTTTAGGATCTAAACCTCAGGGAAGCTCCACTTGGCTGTGGAGTTATATTTTTGTGCATCTTGGTTCTTGGTTTCATCATTTTTGTTTGTTGAGCTTTTATCACTGAAGATGGCTTCATTCATAAAGAAAAGTTCTTTGAAATGATTTTAACGTGTGGTAGAAATGTGTGATTTGTGTGTGTTCTGTTTAACTGGGCCCGTTCTCACTTGCAGTGTGACGGGCGGTTCATGGTGGCAAACGCAGCACATTTCATTAAGTGTTCTGATCAGATAGTTTCAATAATTATAAAGTTATCACTTGTTGTGATAACTTGCTGTGGACTCTTAAACTGTAGTAAGGGTTTCAGCTCCAGAATCCATTCACAATATTAAATATTTTTGGAAAAGTATCTGCATGAAAGTTTTCCAGGGGCAGAATAGCTCCAAAATTACTTCTAGAATCAAGATGAAAAGTTTTGCAGTTAAAATGAGCAGGCAGTATAAAAAGTTCAAATCTAGATGGACATCTTTTAATTTTTAGATGAACATCTTTTTAATTCTTCTAAAAATGGAGTAGTATAATATATTAGAGACACAATACTGCTTACATGATACTAAAATCTTTCCCATCCAAATTTCTGTTTTCCCATTGACATAAGACTTGTTTGGCACATACTTCCGTGTTCATTAATATTACATGTGAGAATTTGAGGATTTATAGGCCTCAACACACAGCTTCCACCTCAGAAATGTGTTTCTGACCCCTTGTTCTCTTCAGTAGGGATATGTCCTCAGCACCAACTACTCCTCCATCAGTGGATAAAGTAGACGGATTTTCTCGGAAGTCCGTCAGAAAAGCCAGACAGAAGAGGTCCCAGAGCTCCTCGCAGTTTAGGTCTCAAGGCAAGCCCATCGAGCTCACACCGCTGCCACTGCTGAAAGGTAAGGCTCGAGACCCCTTGTTCCTTTTCAGTGAAGTGTTCAATATCTCCATGTAATTTATTTTGGTAAAATTTCCTACCTGTTAAGTTCTGTGTTGTAAATGGAAGGGATGGGCAGTTCGCTGAAGTTCCTAGTGTAAGACCAGGTACACCCCTCTCCTAAAAGGCCTCAATTTGGGATGAGCGTATAGCTCTGTGGTAGAACACTTAATGCCTAAGGTCCTGAGTTCAACCCTGGTACTGAAAAAATAAAGATGGACTGGGGCTTGATGTAATCTAAATGGCTGAGGACGAGCACAGAGAAACTGCAGTCTGTCCTGATAACTGGAAAAACTAAATGGCAGAGATGTTTCGATTTGTGTTTCTCATTTCTATTTTTTTCAATATTTAGGTGGATACACTGTTTGCAGTAACAGCTACAAATTGTACTCTCAGGAGGTAGAACCTAGTAAAGGAGACAGTATCAATAGCGTACATAAATAAAATGGTGTTTAAAAATCAAGAAAACCCCACAAAATCTCACCAAAAAAAAAATCAAGAAAACATATGTAATTTATAATTAATGACATGCATTCTTGTTTTCAGATAGTACGAAGTATATGGTGATCATGTTTGCTCATACATTTTGTTTTTTCCTTCAGTGTATTAAGAATAAGTTTTTCATATGAGAACTTTTTTCCTAAGCTAGACCTTTCGCTCTCTTAAAGTGTGTGGATTCTCTTTGTCCTTTTTAATTTTCATCTACTTGATTCATGTATGTGAAGAGGCATTATTTGAGTGTATCAGGACAGAGCTGTGGCGGTGTGGGAACTGTGGCATGGTGGAGTGCAGCCTGCTTTGGACAAAGGGCGGGGAACGGGTGCAACACGGTAGGCTCCAGTTGCTCGAAGGGAACCAGACAACCTGGCTGACTAGTTGATTAAAACACACTGAGTTCTTCAGTTTGTGAGATCAGAATGCCTTACAAGAAGAACTGGAATGTGACTAGAAAAGATCCTCGAAGTTCAGCATAGAATATTCCCAATGTGAATTTTTTAAAAAGGAAAGGAGATTGGTAAATCAGATTCCAATGTTTTTACTTGAAATCAGTGTTAAATGGTGATGACTATTGCGGATGTTTTGTTTAGCAACTGTAGAGATGAACTCTTTGCTTTGGAGGATGAGATTTTTAAATAAAGATTTGCTAATAAAAATGAAATAGCTTGTGGGAGGCTTTGGAAGAAAGTGAAGGAGAAATTCTAAGGGTAAAACTAAACATGCTAGAAGTACAAAGTTGGGAGACAGAAGAGGATTTTGCAGCATGTTTAATCTGAAGTAGACATGTAATAATTCCAGCATCCTATCTGATATAAAGGACATAACCATTAGTAAAACTAGATTAAACTTTGTAAGGTTAGAAGAAACTTTAAAACTTGATTGTTAATTTTTTTTTTTTAAGGTTTTTTGAGACAGGGTCTCACTTTGTGGTTCAGGCTGGCCCTGAGCTCAGCCTCTAACTCACATCACAGCAATCCTCCTGCCTCTGCCTCTCGAGTGCTGGGATTACAGGTGTGGGCCACCACGCCCAGCACTGTAGTTTGTGGTGCTGATTGCTGCTGGGGTGAGTCTTTACGCCCAGTATAGTTATGTGGTTACCGGGGATCGAACCTGGGCCCTCCTTGTACTTGCAAGACAGGTGCCAGAACCACTGAGCTATATCCCCGGCCCTTGATTGTTAATTTATAGGCCTGTGGCAAACACTGGAATCAGAACTTTATTGAGTACTTGCAGCAGGGTATTGTTCTATGGGGAAGGAAAGGTGTGCTCGAGAATTCGGACACAGGCTGCCCCTGGTCATCCCGTTTCTCTTCTGCTGTATGAACAGACGCGCAGTGCTCCAGTTTTGTTTGCAGTTCAGCATGAAGTACATCCACATTGCTGTGCAGCTGTCAGCACCACCCAGCTCTGCAACCTTGGGTCCTCGCTAACTGGAACTGTAGTCATCAAACACTATTTTGTTTCCTGTTCCCTGGCAGCTGCCATTCTGTCTTTTTTCTCTATGAACTTCAGTCTGAATACTGCCAAGAAGTAACACTTGTCCTTTGTGAGTAGGTTATTTTACTTCACATCCTGCTCTAGGTTTATCCACGTTGTGGCGAGTGTCAGGATTATCTGTCTCTGTCGGGCTGTGTGTAGGTGTACACACCACAGCCCATCTATTAATCAGTGGACATGTGGTTGCTTCCACCTTTTGTCAGTTGTAAGTAAAGCTGCTGTGTACATAAGTAGAAAAGTACTGTTCTGGTCCCTGCTTTCTTTTGGATATGGGCCTAGAAATAGAATATTGGATTGTATGTTTAATTTTTTTGAGGAATAGCCACATCATTTTCCACTGGGTTCTAAGTTCTTCATATCCTCATGTGTTGTCCACTGGGGTGCTATGTGGAGCAGATTTGGGAGGCCCGGATCAAGAACCAGACTCTGGGGAGGTTTTGTAGAACACTTCCGTTTTTATTGTAAGATACATACACATATATACAGGAAGGAGTGGGCGTGGCTAAGAGTGCAGTGATTACAGGGTTATATCTGATTGGTGGATTACAGCATGTTGCCTTTCATGATTAGCTCTTGGGCGGGCGAAGGAGTCATGACCCAGGAGGAATGGGTGGCCTTCAAGGGACGATAGGCTAATTTCAGTGCACAGGAGGGAGCATGCCCGATCTCCTCTGGGTGTCTTATAGCTTGCTAGGAGACATACGTGTGATGTGCTTGATCCAGGTAGACTTGAATTTCTCCTTCATTCTCATGGACACTTGGTAATTTTATTTACAAGATCTATTATAATGGGTACAAAGCAGTATTTCATTGTAGTTTTACTTTACATTTATCTAAAATTGGTGATGCCGAGGTCTTTGTGTGCATGCTGGCCATGTGCATATCTTTTTCTCATTTCTACAGGGAAGCCTAATAGTACTAAAATAACTCTGCTTTCCAGGAATATGATTTTTGTGAGTTTGTGTGCTTTGCCAGCATGGGAGAATTAGAAAGCAACAAGATTAGACCTGTCTGAGAGCCTAGTTCCAGACTGACAAAATGGCTTTTGTGTAGTTAGCACGTTCTATGCTTGTGTTCTCGAAAGCAGTCTGTAAATTATTAGTTGGAATTTTTTATTTGTTTATTTATTTTTTTTGAGGCAGGGTGTCACTTTAGTTCTGGCCCTGAACTCACTTTGTAGTCCAGACTGGTCTCAAACTCACAGTGATCCTCCTGCCTCGACCTCCCGAGTGCTGGGATTACAGTTGTGTGCCACCACGCCCAGCAGCAGTCTGTAAATTAGATCTCCATATCTGTCTACAGAATGACATAGAGAGTGGCAGTCAGATACAGACTTTAGAATGTATATTTGCTTGATTTTCATGATGTAAAGAGTATGAAATGAAGACACTTATTTGCCTGACAGTGAGTGGGCTTATTTCTTAACAGTGGGTTGACATATGTGTGTGTTCAACTCTCACCAACTTTTTGAAGAACATTATTATTGAACCCAGGGTATTACATAGGTAGCCAAGCTTTCTATCATAGAGATGCATCCTTGGCCCTCTGGAAATAATTTGTGGAATAGAGAGAACATAGGAGAAGTTTATCATCTAGGTCATTGTTTTGGTTTGGCTATTGCTTTAGGAAGAACCAGCATGAATTGTATGTTCATGGCAAAGGATAAATACCGATGCAGTTTGCTGTGATATATATAGATATATGTTTTTTGAGACAGGATCTTACTTTGTAGTTTAGGCTGGTCCTGAACTAAGTCTTGAACTCAGCAATCCTCCTGCCCCTGCCTCTCAAGTGCTGGGATTACAGGTATGAGTCACCAGGCCCAGCTTTGTGGTATGTGGTACTGATTACTCTTGGAGTGAGTCACCCCACACAGCTTTATTGTATGTGGTTACCCAGGGACTGAACTAGGGACTGTGTGCCAAGTGCCAGGAACACTGAGCTAAATCCTCAGCCCATAATTATCTTTGTAATATGTAATTTTTGAAATTTCAAAAATGAGATACTCATCTCTTGGCTAGTGTGCATTATCAGAATGTTTTATTATATGCATCATAAGATTTGACAGACTTATAAAGTGAAACTACCTTCATTCTTAGTCTAAAAAGTATGTTTAGGGGCCGAGGATTTAGCTCAGTGGTTTTGGCATCTGCCTGGCAAGCGCAGGATCCTGAGTTTGATCCCCAGTAACCATATGCCACAATACTGGGTGTGGTAGCTCTTGCCCATCAGCAATCAATACTCCATACCACATCACTGGGCATGGTGGTTCACGCCTGTAATTCCAGCATCTGGAGGCAGAGGCAGGAGGATTGCTGTGAGTTCCAGTTTTGCCTGGGCTACATAAATGAGCTCAGGGCCAGCCTGAACTACAAAGGGAGACCTCAGCTTTAAATAAATAAATAAATAAATAAAAAGTCTGTTTACTGGCAGAACTCTTGATTTCAGCCAAAAAGCCAAGAAGCGATTGTAAAATATAAAGAAAGCGTTTCTGGTCTTCCCATTTCCTAAAATATGGGTTTTTGAAATGTGTATCATTGATGTTATTTTCTGTGGAAAGGTAACACCAGCACATAACTCTGTATAAATATATAGTGAATGGGCTGGCTTAGTTTCAGCTAAATTTTACACGATAAATTTTGTGCATTAGAATTTTCCCCATCTTTATATATTGCTGGAAGTGTTTTTGAAGAGGGCTAAAATATTTGGACATGAAGGGCTCTTACCTGTTTTGTCATTGAGAATCTTATAGAGTTTAGTACCTTAAGTGTTTGATAAAAAAGTAAAGCCCACAACAGGACAGGAAGCAGCTTTGGCAGTTGTCTAGGTTAGTCGCCAAGTGACGACAGTCAGACTCAGGCCTTCAGCAAATGCACAGATCTGCGTGCACGTGCATGTGCACACGTTCTGTTGGTAATGCACCTGGGTAGGTAGTGTGTATTTCCTTCTCACCCTCCTCCCATGCTTTATTTCCTTCTGTCTTTGACTTTAGATTATTCTATAAGTTGAGATTTGAGTGGACTATTTTCAAAAGACACTACATCTTTGAAGATGGAGTTCTAGGGAAACTAGAAACGTTCTGCTTTCTCAGGCATTTGGTAGTGTGGACAGTCACTATTAAGCATTGCAGGAACTATGCAAGGAACTCTGCATAAAGCTCTGTCCTTGCTGTGGATTCTCCCCTTGTGAAAACATTTTTTTGTGATCATTTCTCGGATTCTGTGGATCAAACCTGTGATCTCACACATGTTAAGCAGGTGCTCTGATCTATATTCAGCCCCAAAACTGCTTAAAAAGTTGTTTTAGGCTTAAGATTCATCTTACATTTTTATTTCTT